>JTDE01001300.1:11418-60752 GCA_014338405.1 Paragonimus skrjabini miyazakii
GTAGCTATGTTTAGCGGTTAGGTCCCCTACGCTCTCCCTTTTATTTCTCTCTCTTCCTAAACAGGGTTTGTTTCTTCTTTTTCATGGTTGTGTGGCAGTTAAGCATCAGTGTGAACCACTGATGTATTGTTGTCTATGATGATGATGATGATGATGATGATGATGATGATGATGATGATGATGATGCGTGCAGACATAACTTCGAGAGGTCATAGATGCCCGATCAAGAAAACAAGTATACGACTGGCAGTTCGATTCAACTTTTTTACTAATCGGGTAGATAACTCGTGGAACAAACTGCGATTTGTAGGCATGACTGCTAAGATAATTGAAACCCTCAACGCAGATTTATTCAAAAGAGAACTGGACAAATATTGGGGCAACCTTCTTCTTAAACTGTGCTGTTCGAAAAATGATTGTTTTTGTTGTTCAAGGCAGCTAGGATTTATAATCTCTCTTCTTATCCCTACCATTAGATTACTACCGAACGCACTGGCATCGATATAAAACGCAGTCTGGTCAATCTCTGGATCACACAAACCAAGCACCATGACGTCAACAGGTGCACGTCTTCATCAAGCGTTGAACTTGAAATTGAAAGATTTTACATTGTGGCACACCAGATTTGGTACTGAACGGTCTGGATAGCACAGCATTAACTCTAACTGTGTATGTGCTATAGGAAAAGTGTTGTTGAAGCCAAAACAAAGATCACTGTATATATATGCGGTGGACTTATAAGTCCAACTTATAAAAATATGTGCATATAATAACACCCTGTTCAATAGATTCGGATTTGTAAAAATCAGCCAGTTGGTCTGATTTGTCTAACGTAAAAATGAGGAGATCTCCCTAAGACGTTGCGACTCAATCCGGTGAGCCGTGAAATGGCCCTGAAGCGACGTAAATTTGCCCATTATGCCGTGACCAATGGCCGTTAACACTTCAAAATGTCCACCGTATAATAAAGCAATTATGCACCACCGTAAAATAACCCCACCGTCGGTATGACGTTCTACGCCAGCTACCAAACAGAACGAAAAATACGCCCAGATCATACACAGAAGTCACAGAGAACATGGTGGAAGTTGTACTGAAAAGGAATCGATCTAACAAGGATAAAGATAGGTGAACTAAATATCATAGGTCTCTGGAACTTTCTTTGTCTTGTAAAGTAAAAAGAGGTACAAACCAATAGAGAACAATCAAAATTAGATCAACATCTTTGTAGTATCGAAAAAACCTATCACAAACAAATGTGTGAAACCATAACTTAAAGTAGGTCGTTATAAGTATTCAAGACAAATCACCCATTCTGCTTCGAAAGACATCAGTGTGGCACAAGATAACATGGTTGTATTTTGCCTGTTTTCTTTTTCTATTCTTCCTATTCTTTCTCTATCTCAAGCCTTATAAAACCCTATTTTTATCCAGGCGCTTATGTCTACTATTTTGGTCTCAGCTTTGACGTTAAAACTCCTGCGTTCAGCTTAGGCTTTCAAAAATATTACACTCATCTATGATGGCACACCACGAAGTACAGTCTTTAAACGCCGTTTTCTCTTTTACACTTGCAGAGGTCATGTGTAAAGCCAGTTTTGTTTTTTATGGTTCCCCTCATACCCCGAGGTAAAGAACACTGAGTTCACGCAATTAATCCATCTAGAAAGTCAGTAGTAGTTGAAAACGAACCTGCCACAGCATTTTTTAGATTATTGTCTTTTAGAACCGGACTCCAGATTCTGGAATCGCAAAACATTCTATTTGTAACAAGGAGTCACATGGTTTACTCTAAAAGGAAATACTTGTGAAGCATTCGTCATTTTTATCCAGTGTTGCTGGTGCACGTGGTCTTTAAAGTAACATACTTAACCCCCAACAAACCACAATGTGGGCCATGCTGTTTGTGGACTACGCTGAAGGACATTAGCCAACTATCACTCTGTTAGTCTGACTGGTCCAGCAAGCAGTGGAACCACGCTGCCAGTAGTGACCTGCGCGTATTGTGGACGATTCACCGCGTCTTTGACTTATTCAAGAAGAAAATATTTAACAAGCTTTCTACTGCGTTTGTGAGATATCACCTTGAGCATTGCGTCCAGGTAAACAGGCCACGCTTAATACGTGGTAACTTAGTACTCGAGGGAGTAGTGCGTGTGGGTGCCCACCTGGTGCAGAGCTGAAACGGTCTGGCGTATTATCAGAGCTATGACAAATTGGGCGTGTATTCGTTGTTTCACGAAAAAATACGAGATTATCTGGTCATCACCTGCCGTACATTAACCCGCCGCGTTTGTCCTGACTTGTCCGATCTGTTTACACCGGCACGGCTGCAGGCTGCCCATGGACATCCCACAAAATTGAAAAACCTTAGGTCTGATCAAATGGTGACTGGAGTCCTCCAATCTTGGCGCATCACAGATCATGGGACTGCTTTTCAAGAGGGTGTAGTGTATTTACAACTGGTCAAACTTTTGACCGTATAATTGATGCCCATGTTTTACGGTTTGCTCTTTTACCACATGTTTAGGTTTTTTCTTGATTGATACACATCACCGTTTATCAGATGCTCCCTTTGCTCCCTTTTACTGCTACCTATCATGCACCGCTCCCTCTTTATTGTTTATTTTCGTGTGAGTGGTATGGCAGGAACTGCAGTATTGAACATGTGGGTATCACTGGCTGACCCGTGGTTGCGCTGTTGTGTGCAAACTTGGTTGTCTTAGTTGTATCTGGCTGTAGTAACCTCCTGCTTTGGTTCCGAAGACATGTACTTGCATGAGCAGTGGCTTGATTTACTCTGGACGCTACAACCACAACTGAATCTGTTTCTACTGAGCCATTAGATAATCTTCCTTTGAATGAAGACCGGAGGTTTTCCACACTTCAAAGATAAGGCTGTTGAACAAAGGTGACATTTGTCTTTGTTACGTTTGCTTGCGCTTCATCAGTTGTGTTAAAACCTTAGATGAGAAAATGTTTACCGTCTTTGACTGTTTACAATAAAAAACATAATAGTAGGGGTTCCCAGTTTTTGAGATGAACTCTGATCTTTGAAGGTGCAAAGCGTTTCTAAATAAACCAGTCCGGTTATTTACCCTTTTTAACAATCCTGCTGGCACGCCTTTTGCGAGCCAAAGCAACAATCGGGCGGGTGCGCTGAGGGTCGCAAGGTGCAATTCTACATTGGCCCAACCCAGCCATTGCCTAAGCCAAGACAACTTCTCAAGTGGAAGCCAATAGACTTCAATTGCTATGAAGAAAATCTTATTTTTTAACCCCCTTGTACTAACAACTTCGTGAACTAGTAAATTTTTAATCTATTACACCGGCTTACTTGTCATATGGACCTGGGTCAGAAGTGACTCAAAAACCACTAGTTTACGTGATGTACTTAGCAAGAAAAAACGTGGGCGAGAGTTATTCATCTATATGTTATATCATTTGGATTATGTATGCGCTGAACCTCAATTTCCTAATGGCTAGCAATTTTCTTACATAAAGGCCTTATTGGTTCAAAGTCATTTAGGGTTATGTACTACTGGGAAGAGCCCACACGCCTTCGGTAGAGAAAACAAGCCAGACAGTGTAATCCACATACTTTACGTCGATAAACGCAGAACAGGAAAAAACTCAATTCCAGGCTTACCGGATTTCCCAGGCGTAACTTCCATTAGGTCAAGATAGGAGATTGGAGAGGACACCGCTTTGGTAAATGACGTTATAAGTAGTGATAAACCCAGGGAGTTGTGCGCAAACTGTCGCCATGCTTTTTGAAGGGATAAATAATAATTTTAACGGTTACATGCTTTTATCTGGAGTTTTCCCGGGGCTAAAGCAGTTCCTGTGACGTGCAACTAGGTTAAAACAGCATTTAAGTCTAAAAGGACCACGGTGATCGACTGTCTGTAAGAGTATCAGTGCTCCAAAATCCGTTACATAGTGAACTTGTAGCCAATGCCTCCTCAAGCAGATCGAAATTATTTCCGTTCCTTATTCATCTAAATAACGGAAACGCAATAGGCAATAGGATGATCCTGCTGTAGTCGTTATGCACAGTTCAAACATCCTTTTCAAATACGAATATAGTGGTTTCCCTCTTTAGCATTTCAAACCGTCTGAGGGATTTTTGGTATTTGTGATGCTAACCCCTTGCCTACAACCTGTGAAAAAGGAAGTAAAAACGACAGCCGGTCCTGAAGCTTTGTTGCGCCGTAACAATATGAGCTTCATGTTCAAATCTGCTTCTGACAAAAGACCGTCTAGAAGAGAGTAAGCGGCCAGTGAAACACCGTTGTCCATATTATCTGGTTGAGACCGGCAAACTTGCTTCACATGATGTTCAGCTCACTTGATAATCGGCGCGATTAGCTTACAATAAGTCTCACTTACACCAACTCGACCGGCAAAACAACCAGGAACAATAAAAACTAGTCTTCTACCGTTTCCAGGTAAAAGTAACTGTAACGACCCTTTTGAGTTCTTTATCCAATACAAGCTCAATGTCCTTACACAAGCTTCTCTCAGCTTGTCATCCTAGATGGTCGTCATCTTAAACATTGTCATGCAGAATCTACTGAAGAGTGTTAATCGCCGCAACGAAAATCTAGTTCTGTTGCAACTGCACAGCTAATTTGGAACGCTACTATGCTTGGTTTCCTGTATTTGTTACGCTCCATTACTCTACCCGAACCGGGTAATTTGTGCACAGCTGCCCCTCGGTGAACGATGTTTACACTCTTCTTATCCGGACTACATGTAGTTATCTTGGATTTAGGGGAAAATGACCTCTAAGTGAATGACATAAGAAAACGGTTAGGCACAACACTATATTCCCAGTACAGGCGTTTGCTTCATGATGCACAGCAGCCGTTAGCGGAGTGATGTATCCAAAGGTTGACTGCCACCTGAACAGTTTTGACCCAAGACTGTGATGTGCAAGGCGGTCTGTATGTGACAGAATGTTTCCTGCTTTAAATGCAATGGACAAGAGATACAAGCCGGAAGATGTGCGCAGTTGACGCAATCTTCTACACTTGTTAGTGCATTATGTTTGGACATTATCTGTAAAGTGACGACCAAGTTTAACGCTCAAATTGCCGCTAGTATATCGATGTCCGAGTATTTAATCTGTATCGGAATGTCTGCAAATGCGTCTTAAAACTCAGGATCTGTGACAGCCCAGTGACTGTCTGTTAAAGCATGATATTTTGAACTAATGCACAGTGTTTCATTAGTGCCCGTTGTCTAACTTCAGTTGATACTTTGGGCTCAACAGTTTACAAACAACTGCTTACAAGGGTTCACTGAAAGAGCCAATGCTCCACTTTGAATCTCAGTACAGTTTTCAATACATCTTCGCTTAAGGAGAAACGTTTAGATCGACAGTGACTTAGGGGTGGACTTTAGCAAATAATGACGCTAGAATCGTAAACGCTAAATCTCAGAAAGCACTTGTCGAATCAGCTCCCTGAGTAACCTGTCAGTGGTTACTGACTTTTAGAATTCCAGTGTTAACTCATTTGTCTTGGTTTTGGAAAACAGTTATCAACTCAGGATAAGAAAAAAGCTGAATAAAGTCGCAGATTAAAACGATGCCGTGTTAGTGGATGAATAATACCAATATTGGGAAATCTATAACTCCTGATGTATTTTAATAGTTTGTGGTATCGGCGAGTTGCTTCGAGAGACTCTACTTCCTCATTGTGAGTCGAAAATGTGACATGTAAGGTAAAATGATTGAGAGTTTTTATGGGATCTTTCCCGGAGTTGATAGTTCAGCAGTATAGTCCACTTGGCGGTGAGAGGTTTGCCTGACTTGTGAATACCCTGAATAACGTGCTGATGTTTAGTTCTAGTCAGATCTGTAGGTGTTGAATGTATTCAAAATCACATGGGACTTGAATAATGCCTAATAACTTCCGACAGTATCGAAAACTTATTTGCGATAACAATCAGTCGTTTGGCGAGCGAAGTGACATTTGTTTTGAGATGAATCTTCTAAATCCCTTCTTATTCCCTGAACTGCAAAAAATATTTTTGTTCCATTGCCATATATTCATGTCTTACGACCTGTGTGGTCTTACGATATAGGTAATGCAACATACAACCCCACGTGCTCAGCAGTTTTCATACGAATGTTCCGCTTTGGTTTGTCTGACACCGTTGCAGAATGAAAGTTCTAGTCAGCATAGCTCCCTGAATTAATGTAATCCACTAGCCCAACCGTCAATTTGATGTAGCTGTAGAGGTCGGAACTGCAAATCACAAAGACATTACCACATTCCCTTGACTGATACGAGAACACACGTTCTTACATTGAAGGCAGACCCCAATCGACTTATTTGCACCAAGATTAATCAGTAAAGCACAGAACTCATTGGTGTTCCAGAGTTTTAAATCTTCGCTGTAGGGAGTGGGACTACTGGAGATCACGATGGTCATTACCATAAAATAAAAATAGGAAGGAGCCTAGAATAGATCCTTGAAGATCGTCTGCAATATCTGGTTTTAGTTTAACTTCGGGAGTTTTGTTATCAAGAAACTGAGCAACTTAACACTCGACCTCTCCTTGGATACTTTGAACTTTGAATTGCTGCTTGAGACGCCCATGCAGAACGTGGCTAACACCCTTGGCAACATCAAAGAACATATCATCTGAAACGAGATCTCCGACTTTGGTCTCCACGAAACCATTTATGAAAACAAAAACGTTGACAACACATGGTCGGCAGGGAGCCAAGCCGTGTTGAAAAATTAAAATGGTGCTTTAACCAGTGAGTCCTTAAGGGTGGCGCGTTTTAACAACCACTTTGTAAAATGTTATTGAGGCTGGTTTGCCGGTTGCCCACAGCAGATTGTCAGTCGCCCGCCCTGTAAATAAAGTTACTCTTTTGTTCGACTCCCGCTTCAAGAGGAAAGCCAGTTAGGAGTGTCTGTTTTCAATGACTGTGAGTGGATTTTTCAAACCAGAAAATACTCCCTTGATTGATCTAGTTTGGGTCTTATGTGGGTTATAATTCTAAGCGAATTAACTCCGAATGTTACGCTTCAAACAAATAGTAGGGAAAAGTCGTCAATAGAGAGCGGTTGCCGGGAGTTTCACGGGGTTTAGGTAGGATGTCAGTTAAGCAACGCCATTGTCGTGATGCTAGATCCTAGGTTTGTAAGCCCAAGGTTTCCCCGATCTTATGTTAACCTGGATCAGAAGTGGTAATTAGAAGACGGTGAATCGTTCACAAGCAGACTTCAACGCAACAATCAAAAGCGCTAGGGAATTGGACGTGGGAGAACCATGGCAGCCACCTGAGAGGACGAATGTCGACAAAAATTCCGGTCGACCTACAGAATTCAAACAAGCGTCAGACTGGTTGAGCGGCGTTCTCATTAACGATAGCTAAAACATTGTTATCCTAGTGAATGTAGTCTTCAGTAGTAGAGATGGCGCGGATTCACTATACAGCTACGAGTAAAACTGCGATACCTACGCCGACACATTAACTCTGATGCTAGTGGTTTGTAGTAAATTTACATTCACAAGGTAATTTGAACAGGCACGGTGGTGCTGGTAAGGCAACTCTTACGTCGCAGGGAGTTTAGGATTTTGGGGACGTCGAAGGTGATCTCACTACTCAATCTTGGGTCACTTGACAATTAAGTGGAATCCGGACAAAGTCTTTCCACTGAAGAACCACACGAAACGAGATAAGTTCTTTTTGCTAGTCAACGTACAAACTCGTATAACTGACTGAGAAATTTGAAACAGTTCGTTTCCTTCAGAAGTTTGAACAAAGCCGTCAAAACCCGAAAATTGGTAGATACAGGCACTTCGTATTGACTCGTCAGTACCAAATTGCCAATAACATGAAACGGTTTTTTTATATCGAACAGTTAGGAGGGTGAGATGAACAGTCGAGCGGTGGGTTAGAAAAGGTTATTGAGTCCAAGGCAGGGTCAAGCACGCGATCTGATTGAGAAATGTTTGCCTGAGGGATCCCTGAGTGGAACCTTTCCTCTTACGTGTTTAAGGTAGTCATAGATTCCCCACTTACACTTACTTCGCACGTTTCGGGAGGCGTTCATGTACTCTAAATGACCTGTAACCTTTTGTCCTAAAAATACGTGGGGAGAGTTATCCTCCTCTTTCTCTTCTTCTTCTTCCTCCTCATCATCGCAGAAAGTAATACATCAGTGGTTCTCACTCAAGCTTAACTGCCATGCAAGCAGTAGAATAAAGCAAGGCCTGATAAAGGAGGGGAAAACAGGAGAAAAGAGGAAGATACCTACTTATTTTAAAAATGGTTGTCTGTAGTAAAAGTGTGACTAATTCTCCCGCTTTCTGAAATGCACTTTGAAACTCGTAAAAGTTCTGGTTCACAGAATCATGGTCAAAAAGAATTACTCTGAGATGACTTCTTAAGTCGGCCAAACTTACCACCTGCATAAGTTTTTGCCGTTTGTTATGATCAATATCAGATGTGACCGAAAGTTAATAAGTATGTGGCCGTTGTGTCCAGTTGACGACGTGATAACTGCTGTATCTACCAGGTGAATCTCAGTAGCGGTGAATAGGTCCGGCAGGGAAGACATCTGACCCGAACCATGCTGAATAGACGCACTGACACGTTGTGTCCAATTTTTCATCATATCGGCACTGATAATGAAGCCCAAAATCCACTCTGCAGTCCGGGCAGGATATTGATGACCTGTTCATTTTAAATGATTTGAAACCATTCACAACAAGGAGATGAAAAGGAATTTGCAATTATAGGAGGTGTTTTAAACCGTCAAAAAACTTTCATGAGCAGAGATGTTGTATGAGAGTGAATGATAAACAATTCTCATTAAGATTTTGTTTCCATCACGCACTGCCAGTCAGAGTTAGAGTGCATCACATTTATCGGAGAACTGGAAGTACTCGGTGATGGTGGCTGTTAGAAAACTGACTTAGGAAAATCACATAGCCTTCATTCTTCCTCTGATGGAGTCAACTCGGCAAATTAACTACTTGGAAACACTCATTTATCTGTTAACCAGGCCTCAGTAAGAACAAAGATTGGGTATCAAGTAGCAGAAGCTAACTGGTTGGCCACCGATAACTTATTAGCCAACTTCAGACAGCTTATACGCATGCAATTGGTTACTGCACCCTCGTTTTGTTTTTGTAGACGAGTTAAGGAAGAGTACGGTAAAGAGCCTGGGAGATCAAATTCAGTGTTTTATGAGAATTCTGAGCAACCGTGGGGTTGGACTCGGTTTGGCATGCAGAGTGCCTCTGATGGCTTTCTTGTGCTGGTATAGATCGGCTATCACTGTCTGATTGTACGTAAGCGTACCCACGGATCGATTGGCCATGCAATTTCTGCGGTGCAGATTGCAGCCTTTGTGGTCATTTCAGATATATTATTTTGATGGGCTGAATGGAAGTTTACACTCCGCAAAAATTTTGTTGTCTTTTCTGTTTGACACGAGGTTTCGATGAAATTAATAAGTAAGAACAGCAAGAGAATCGGACCAAAGAAAGATATCTTGCATTGTTGGCAGCGACTTATGCAAGCGGTTTTCTCTTTTGAATTGCGGGAATAAAAAATTCCGTAATCAACCGTTCAGTGATGACTGAGGCGTGTAAAAGGGAAGACGGCCTCTGGATGAATCCATTGCCCCCAACTTTTATTTTTCAACTTGGAAGTCTAATCTTTGGTTGGGTATCAAAACATACTGCTTACCCACTCTCCACTACCACCAAAGTTTCTTGGGTCGACATTGCAAGTGGAACTGTCGTCCACAGCTATATCTTACTCTTTACGTTGGGTTGTGATTTTGCCTCTTCCTCAATGTTCAATCCTTTCTCTCCCTTACATGTATCGGTCAAGGGATATATCCGTCAAACAGTGTTAGTGGATTTACGAGTCAGTTTTTAAGAGCTGTTTTTCGACTGAATTTAGCAGGTAAACTAACCAAACGTCGAACTGTTATTTAGCAGACTTGATTATTGGCCCAAATGTAAGTGCATAATCCCTGATATCAAAAAGAAAAGGAATAATTAAGTCGATTCAGTGAGTTCTACCAGATATTTCTGAGGCACCCGTTTATATGTAACATCACCTGTTTCTTCCTCGCTGAAAATTTAGATTTCATTTCCCTCACTAACTGTTTTATTTGTGCAGTTGAGAGGACTACTGCCTCCTCGCTGATTGCAACGCCAGGGACAGCGATGTTTATCTATTTGTTTAGGGACCTTAATTCCACATTCACTTCAGAGAGCGTTCATTAATAAACACCCTTCTCACTCTCAATGGAAGATACACAGGGGGAATGATGTATATTTGCAGCTACACTTATTCTCTACTCGCTAATTCTTAGTGGCGTACATGTGGCTCGTTAAAAGCAACTATTTGCTCTAACCTTTTAAGTCTACAACAAGTGCTGGAAAAAGAGCAGTGTAATATGCCAGCCGCCGACACTGTTCTTTAGTGAGGCCGGTGTGCCTGAAGTGATGCTGTTGTTGAAATTTATGGCAAAACATCGTTTCGCACAGGTAGTCTGTGTTCAGACTGACTTCAATTGGCTGATGGTTTTGTGGGTACCTGATGAACTTCAGCACCGCTGAATCTTATGCGAATCAGTGTTACTCAGAAAGGTACACATGCCAAAATGATAAGAAATACTGATAACGACCAAACACAAATTAGACTATACTTATCACAGTAAACGGTCATTCGATAATTACTAAGGGTGGTCATCGTGAATTTCGACACACAGAATTCTAGTTAAACAGAGTATGAGATTGTGGCAAGAGGACAATCTGACTCAAATCTCAAGTTACCCACATCACTATTAACTGTCAATGAAACAGATGTTTTGAATGATTTTACCTGAAAATTCTGTAATTTGTTAACTTAATCACTTTTTTGGCTGTATCGAGCATATATCGTCTTATTCATGGATATGATAATCCCATACAACGCTTACACAATTTTTAAAGGTTACTCCGTAAGGGTTGCATTGGGTAATCTGAACTCGATTGTGGGCAATATTAAGCACAAGATAAAAAGACCCCTTGCTTCCCCATTTTAGTAACGGTTAAAAAGGAATGGACAACGTTCAAAATTTTCACTTCTTTCAGGTTTGGGCTTTGAACTTTGTCATAAATAGCTTCTTCTCCGCGTCTGACAACTTTCCCGTTTTATCTTCCGCATTTATCAGTGTAGCCATACCAACTCATATAAACCACCCATGATTTGATTAACGCTAACAAAGTAAGTAGTTTCATTCACACGAAACAAACTTCATTGTGAATTCCTTAAATTGAATAAAACATAGAGCACAAAGCTTTTGGGCTACAGTGAAAGTGTAATTCAAATATCCACGTCAGGTACTTGACGACTCACAGAGTCGGTGACTTAAGACGTTAGGTGAGATGGCGGCTAACCGAGCTCAGTGGCGTGAATGTTGTCGTTGTTTGGTCTAGTTGTCTGTGAAGTGAGTGCACTTAATGACGCGGGACAGTGAAAGCCGCAAGGAAGCTGTCTTGCTGATGACGCCTTACTTTCACTTACAGCTTGGCTGTTTGTTTGCCAGATGTAGGCGCCTTGATGTTGTATGTTTGAATGTAGAGGTAGCTACTTTTTGGTGGTCAGGTTCCCTCCCCTTCCCTTTTTTTCTTCTCTCTTCCTATACAGGATTTGCTTTTTCTTCTTCGTGGTTGTGTGGCAGTTAGGCGTCAGTGTGAACCACTGATGTATTGCTGTCTATTATGGTGATGATGATGACAAACTTCTATGCATTAACGATGTCATCTCGACTGACAGTGAAACGCCTGCATTCTAAATACCAGGCCCAGGGAACAGGTGAACACCAAGTAGTTTGTCCTTCGTGTACTAGTGAAGAGTACGCTAATTTCGCAGTTAACAAAATCAGTTCCAAGTGTGCAAAAACAGTGGAGTATTAATACTTCAGGCCAAGCCAAAACTAGTAAAAGAACTACGAACAACTGACGTAATGGAACAATATCAAAAACATAAGCTCTCAACAATTAAAATTTCGATGCTATCTTCTACAACTCATTAGTTGTATAAACCGTACTGTGTTTTTATTATCAACTCTTGCCAGAGGAAAATGGTTTTATAAATTATCCCACTTCTTGTACACTTACACTCACAATCCCCACTTTAAATTAAACATCCCACTTGAGTTCTTCCTCTACGAACTGTCAGCAGTATCACACCATTTGTGCAGTCTAGGAGTACAGGGTATATATTGGAGTACTTTGATCGTTGGTGTTACAGTTGGCTTACTCTGGCGACATATGTATCTGCCTGTGACTGAAGCTGGAAATGACTGTGCTTTATTAGTAACCTTACATCATTATTCTTATTATGTCAATTGTTCCGCTTTTGTAGCGATCGAAAAATTACCTTGGTATACCTGACCTCAAATTTTCATTTTGCTATTAAGGAAGATTACTTGACTCACATTACTCGACTGTTTGTCATACGTTATGTTTGTGTGTGACATAAAGCAAGCTGTACACAATTCGAGTTCAATCGTTTGTCGATGGTCCGTCTTGAGATTTTTAACTAAGCTCCATGTTGTTGTTTATAGGGTAACAAGAAAGTACTTGTATACTGCACGCAACAAATATTTTGTATTACGTCTGTTTTGGCATTTTTCTGCAATGTGTGATCTAATATGTCATAAGCAAAATTCTCACGCTCTGCACTGTTCTGCAGTGTTCAAAGTTCAAGTTTAGATGAAAATGGGAAGTTATTTAGCCAGCACGACCGTTTTATGAGGGTTTCCAGACAACCTCTCACGTTTCTCGTAATAGACCCAAAAATGTCTTATTATAAACCCCATTCTTATATATCTAGTTGCACTATCCCGTACTATTGCAACTGTTTTCTCCTCATCCCAGTATTAATTTAAGCTGTGTTATATAGTTTTTGCATGAAAAATTTCATAATTAAATTTCCTCAGGCTTCGGTAATGTGACCATTTCAGAAGAAACTGAGGAGACCCCCTAGTAACCAGCCTTTGAAACCAACCTCCAGCTGCGATGGGGATAATATAATCGCCAGGCCATTTCGTGGTATTTATTCGTTCGGATTAGAATGAACGAAGAATAAGTGAAAATAATCAAATTTCTTCCTCAAAACCATGTACGGTCTTTAAAACTCTGTCAGCCATTTGTTTTGTACAATTTTCGGTTGGGTTTTGATGTTATACGTCCATACTTACTATTGAATGGAAGAAGTCTGTTTAATTGTAACATACAGCTGCAACCAAGCTAATGCAAATTATGTACTGTTGCTGCTTGTTAGAGCTGCTAATTTTTTAATCTAGTGTGGCTGGTACACATCAGAATGGATAGGCATTTTAAAAACATCACAAACTTATCTAATTAATCTGAATTAATTAATAAATCTCTAACCCTGTCACTACTAGCTTTGGGCAATTTAGATTAGCGGTAAATGTCAGATGGTGAGTAAACCGGATGTTGCATAATGCTAACTGACACATAGCATTCTTTCATGTTGATGTGATGGGAAATCTTCAATGAAATTGATGAAATCCTATCATCCAATTTTTGATTGCGGTTACTTTTTCGTAAACCTTACTGTACCTTGCGTGTGGAATGGACTAGACAACCCTCAAGTGGGAGTAATGTAGAGTACTTGAAGCATGGTAGACTACATAATTTTCGTCCCATATGCTGGTCAGGTTATTAGCACGCCACTGTTTATTCGTATGGATACAAGGAGGAAAATCTGTAGTCCAAGTTTGTGCTAATGAATCTTCTGGCAAAACAGTGGTTGTCGTAATACTCACATAATAAAAATTAAAGGAGTATTACAAAATGGGCACTGAGACTGGATGAGTCAGCAATGGTTTACACCAGTCAACTATGGAAACGAGCCATCAGGCGGATGGTAACCAGTGGCTGCACACCGTACGTTTAGAGTTGAATTATATAAAGCAGTCCTAGGAGATGAAGCTAACTGCTGAATTATTCCACATATTACGCAAGTATCGTGCTCTTATAATGGGAATTCTGGTGTTCGACGATGTATCGAAAGAAGGAAGATATCATTCTCATGCAGTCCAACAAATATGTATTAAGTTCTGGAGGATGCGTACAAGTCTTGTAACTGTGCTAACACAGGAGGTCCACGGATTTCCGGGCCAGTGCAAGGGTTTAGTATGTGGTGTGCAAAATAATATCCTTTGCAATTGTCTGCAAATAAACAAACATTTGGCCATTCAGATAAGCCTCTGCGGCAATGACAAATGTTTTAAACCATACATCAGGCAACTGCCTTTGTACTTCAGACGTTTCAGTGCTGCTTACCGAGTGACAATAATAGCACGTTTAGTAAGACTCTAAATTCGAGGTGTGGTCTCACAAACGCAGTGGAAAACCTGCATGGGTTTTTCCCATCAACAGTTCGAGAATCCCATAACCAAATCTTGAAACCCAGGTTGTACCACAACATGCACAGATAAGATGTTTAAACTTACCTTGAAACACTGCTTTCCTTCGCCTCGAAAGACATAAGTTTGACGTAAGATCCTTTAACTCAGTTCGCCTAATTGTAGTTCCTTGTACAGCTCCTGGTGAGTTACTGTATCAGAGGCATCACTAAGGTTTACGGCAACTATATACACCGATCTTCCTACAGTTGTAGCAAGGATACAGAATCCAGTGTCCAAACCATATCAGGAGAATTCCAACCAAAACGCTTATCTTCATGGTTAAAAATTCCCAAGGTAATCATCAGAAAACAATGGGGTAACGAACAAGCTCGTTTTCGGTTATTCATCATCAGGCTAATTACATAACAATTTATATGAAACAGAGTTGTCAAGGGGAAACGGACAAAATCAAGTAGCTAGTTTGGGTGAGGTCAGACACGTCATCGGTATGAACGGAAACAACGTTTTGGTACGGTTACGTCACCATTATAACGCCACTGGAACCATGACGGTTTGACTGGTCATGGTGTGTGTGGTTGGCCATGTCAACTTCAACGCTGAACAAAGCGCTTTTGTGGGCACAAGGGTGGATTTCTTAATAGAATTCCAATCGCTTCGACCGTGGCTAAAATTCGGCGTCTGACAGCTTTTGAGTGACTGGCGTTGACTCGGTAAATCGATCGAAAGCAGGAGTCCAGATTGACAGTATGATGTGTATCAACGAGGTGTGAAACAATCGCGCTCGTAATTGTCTTGGTGACTCCATAGTCGTTCATCAACCATGTACGTGTCTTTCGTTTATCGCGGCCTTAGTACGGTTTCAACTAGCCCTGGGTTAAAAATAATCGCAGTTGTTTTTTTTATCAAACTGCGTAGCTCTAGCACCAGTTGAATAATAATAATAATAATAATAATAATAATAATAGCCCGGTCTCATACCGAAAGTAGCGACCAGAAAACGAGACGAAAAGCTAGAGGTTAGCTAACACCCACTTGACGGCACCAAGAAGTCGTTAACAAAGTGTTAGCATGCGTTGTGTGTAATGAGTTACATAAATAAAGTAGCTCACAGTTAAGTTCAGACTTTCTAAAGCAGACCGATGCAGAACCATTAGCGGAAATGTATGATTACAGCCAAGATGCACACAAATGTTACGCAACGGTTCATTATTACGGCATATAAGGCGTTGAATGGACTAACTTGTGTGCAGTGTATTTGAAGCAATCTTAGAAATGAACGGTTCTCAGTGAATGATGCCACAGCCACGTGGTTACAGCTTGTGGGTGTATAGAACTGCCCCGATCATGAGGCTTTCGTTAAGTGCGGGTAACGTTAGGTTTTCGTGAACATCTTATATTAGCGTAATTACTTTATGTTGCCGGCAGGTTTTCAATTAACTCAAAGGTTGTACAATAGGTGTTCCGAACTAACTGTTGAATTAACACTAACTGTACCGCAACTGGTGCGTTCTAATACATTATTATTTTTTGGCTAACTTTGTGGTACCTATTCCCTTCCACCACCGGTTGAACTTGCATTAAAACACAGTTTAGCTCACTTTGAAAACCCTGTTCTGACGTGTGTTACTCACGTAGATCACAGTAACTCCGTTGGAGGTTTTTTTAATCTAATATTTTTCTGGAAAAAAACAAACACCCAAAATCCCTGGGAGATTTTGTCAACGAAACGATTGTGTATATTTGTTGCTTCCCAATCATCATCTTTGTTATTAGTTTTGTTACTGTTGTTATTATCGGTGGTAGTTGTAGCATCATCTCCATGATAATTATCATGCAAAGCAATACACAATGAATTGTGATGAAGGTTAACTGCCATCCAGAAAGGAATGGAGTAAAATTGCCAACACACACTTGTGTTTAAACCCAAACTTCTAACATAAAGGTACCTACATCATGTGGACGATGAACTAAGCTCTAACTTAAGGGAGGGTTCCATCATTAAGACAGCTTCTTTGAGGCTTCTACTTTCCGTCATGACTAACTACACTTACTTCGCAGGCAACTTAATCAAATAGAAAGAACATTCGCACCATTGAGTCGGGTTAATTTTCACATCACCTAAAGTCCTCTGTCACATACTGTGTGAGTCTCGGAACATTCAGGCTGAAAGTCGGAGCCGATTGACACTGGTTAATCTGTTATCGGGTCATCATCTCTTCTTCTCGCAGCTTACACCAGTCAGCATCAACAAAGAGGGCTTGGTGTGGCAAACGACAAGCTGACATTCTCAGTATAGAGCCTGTCTATCCTAATACGTGCATACTTGAAGATTAATTGCATGGACTCGCTTGACCCACTCTCAGGTATCCTCTTCCTAACTTCATCTATGCGCATCTGCTGATGTCGTTGGAGGCGTACGACCGAAAGCAGACACCTATTGTTCAATACTAGTATACGCCGTAACACAAACGAAACAATAAATTAATGGTTACCGATGAAAACGTAGCAGGTAACAAATTTTGCGTTCGTTGCCTATCTAATTGATGGAACTACCAGGCCTGCCATTACTTTTCATTTCTTCATCCTCACAACTTTTTGGTTGATTCAGTAAACTATCATAGTCAGTATGTCCTTATTTAGTCATTCTTTCGTTGATTCATGACGGCCACGAGCCCGATCAGAAGGCACTACAGTCCAGAGCATAAATGACTTGAGATAATCTAAAAAAAGAAAACTATCAAAATGAATAAAACAGGGGTGAGTAGAACGGTTTGTAGAGTTGTGAATACATTTACGCCGGTGATAGGCTGACAGCATGGGGAGTGTTTCTAATCAATGAGTTGACTGATTATGAAAACAACAACGAAACAGTAGGATTTGCTGGTTTGTAGCTAGCTTGAATCTACAAGCAGTACATGAATGTGACTTGAAAATCAGAGGATAGAAAATCTGGACATAGTTGCATATAAACGCATCTACTCTGCTATGAGTAACCAAATGTGAAATTGACGCGAAGTGGATATGTTTACAAGTCCAGAATACAGGCTCACAACTGTATTTGTCCCTGTTTAGTGTGGTATCGGATTCATGTTAGTCTCCTTCCAGACTGAACACGAAATACAATGCTCGCTAGTGAACTGTCTCTGTGTGTCTAACGCAGAGCATACCGTTTCAGAATGGATTACCAGCTCTCGCCCCTTCCATAGGGAGATTAATGTACGATACAACAACACGTGGGGTCAAGCCGGAAGATTTCAGGAGGTGAAAATAAAAGGATAACAAGAACAGAAAGGGAGGTTGCGAACGTCAGTGAACGTATCAGATGTGAGCCTGATAGTCTAAACAGTGCCGGTGGAATTGCCACGTTGGGAGAAGTGAACGTGCATTGCAACATGGGAGATCCATGGTGTCAGGACGTGAAGGACTACTGAGTGATTGTTTTTCACTATATTTAAGACCATAAAACTTCGAGTTACAGACCGAGGCTTTCACCCACCACAGCAGCTGTGTAACCTGCATCTTTACGGAAGCGGCACTGTGATCATCCTATTAACTACGAGTAGTTGTCATAACTTTTTATTACTAGGGCAAAAGTGATCTGAGGTGAAGCATGTCGGCCTGATAAATAGCTCGATACAAGATTGCTACTCGATATTAGGAACGAGAAAATTGTATTTAGTGTTCGAATGTAAAATGTTCGTATTTAACGGTTGTCTCATTCTCCCAAGATTCAACGTAATTTCTGCTTACTGACCAGTTACAAGTAGTTAGAGAGTAGTTCTTAAGGCTTCTAAGCGCACTTTATTCCGACAATATTGTGATCCCTTCTTCTTATCACAACTGACTTTTTCTTGAGTCTAACTAATGTGCAAATCCTCGGATTGCGGAACTAGTAGCTTAAATCTAGGAAAAAATTTCAATCGTCTTGCGGTACTATATATTCATGGACAAAATACGAACAGGAATAAGATCTCAGGGACTCATAATAGAAGAGTGATTTATGACGGCATTTGATTGCATGTTTACATCAACCTCTGCATCGCAGATTTCAAACCACCTAAGCCCTATGGCATCGTGAATCGACCTGGAAGTTATCATCCTGCCGAGCAGGGTCCAGCACTAGATGTCATTTTTTGTCCAAACTCCATAGCCAAAGTACTGAACACTTTGAGGGGCGGCAAGTAGGTATTTACAAATAATGTGTAAAAGTGATATATACATGAAAATCTTGCGTTTAATTATGGCAGATATCCCGTTATGATGGAACTTTGCATGGTCTGAGGTGACTACTTCATTTAGTACAAAAATATTTGTATACCAGAGAATATGTGCGATTACTCTAAGTAAATACGAAATGCGTTAGGAAAGCGGAGTTTGCACGAACACTAACCATCCCGTCCAACACTCAGTTACTTCGGACATAACCTAGACGTTAACACTTCCACGACATTAACAAGAAGTGTACCGCGAGCCTCAGTTCAACTTAATCGGTTGTGTTGAGGAGAGGGTTAAGTAGCCTTCAGTCAGCCGTTAACATTGTTTGATTTTTCAAAATTGAACACCACCCATACTTGATCGCAACCTTCGCATTCAGATAAGCCTTTTGGCTAACTCACTTCGAAAGAAAGCACTAGACTCGAGTTTCGTTCTAATTAGAGCTAATCAGCACTGCATATCCTTGTCCGGATTAAACCGTTTACACTCTGCCCCTCGTGCTTTTGGGACAATTTTTTTAACCACAACATCAGTAACCTCACAATAGGCATGACCAAATGATCATATCCAAACGCTCAACCACAACCTTGTGTGAATTGTGTTCGGGTTGCCAGGTCATTTCGAAAGGAGAATGAATTTTTGCTTTTATAAATCATTTACTGATGAGTAGTCGGGGATTTGGTTTATTTCAAGTTGAACATCACCCACAACTGATCGCAGTTTTCGCATTCCCAAAGACTTTCCAGTCTGTCCCCTTCGAAAAGAAGCACTAGACTTGATATATAAATTGTGTCAGGCATAATGCACTCCAAAACGTACGGTCTGTGCCATTCTCTGGGAATCTTGTCCAGTATGATTGGATTCGGGGCTTATCGATGCAGCCATACCGTATCATCGAACACACACGAGTGTTAATTCTATAAGACCTCGCATTCTTTCGATAAAGCGTAGTGGATAAGACCACGTCTCACTGCCAAGTGCAAGCGATAGATCAGTGTAGTTTAAATGGACAGTCAACGCCAATTAACCTAGATGACGCTATTAAACCAACCCGTCCAGATATCATAGATTGAAAGCAGCAGTGAAGACAACTATCTAATACGATACTAGATGGAGCATTAATAAACAAGATACATATAACAAACCTAAACTTTGGTTCTTGTAGAACATCCAACTATACAGAACTCGTGAATAGAATAACGCCTGGTGTTGAAAGTAACAATAAACCGTGCAACGAGACGTAGTCTAAAGAAGCGCAAGAATCGGGTCTAAGACATGGTCGATATGTATGATGAGCAGCTAGGTGAAGTAGATTTGGCTTTCACAACAATGTGAAACAAAGTTGAGACGAGTTAGCAAGCAGCGGACTTCCTACTAAACGAGAGAGCTCCTTAGTGGTCCACTATGAAACTGAACACGGCCTGCAAGATTAACACTATCAAAACTGAACATCTTATTGCAGTTAATAAGGAATATCACTGATACAATAATGAACTGCGAGTCGCCATGTAGGATGGAACCAGTAAAAACGCTGGATACAAGTGACAAGCAAACGAATTTTCTTTGAAGAGAGACCCAACTGAGGGTAGTCTGGGGATTAGCTGGATTAGAACAAGCTACAGAAATAGCGAGCCGAGACGCCTTATGTTACGAAGTCACGCTGGACGCTCAGAAGTTTCATCTTCGGGCTCAGCTACCTACACAACCTACTGCGTAATACGGAATCCACCAAGTGACCCTAGGGGCTGACCGTCCCAGGAGGATTCCTCAAAATTTTATGCTGGAATCCACCAAAGTTACTTTTGGGAGTTGGGGTTGTGTTGCTGACAAGTAGCGTGGCAGGGTTCACGATTTTCGAAGGGACCTAATCGTGAAAACCTGAACTTCGGTTGGTTGGATAATTGAGTGAAGTCATGGAATTCGTAAGCTCCCGGCACTAATACGTAGCTCACCTGGTCTTTCACTTACCGGGTCTAGACATGCTGTTTTTGTCGCTGGTTGGAATCCGTCAGATGGGTTCAACATGCTTCAACAACTCAACATCAGGTTAACAAACAATCACAACAGACTGTAACTAATTGACAACTTTCTTGCCACTATACTGTTGTTTACAGACTCAAAGTAATTTACTGCCAAACCTTTTGCTGAACATGGAAATGTGGTAAGTAGACTTTGATCTTTGGAGTCAAAACAGCTACTGGTCAAGTTTTTTGATCTCACCTACCCTGTTAACTTTTTGTTGGTAACCCCCTGACTAACACTATGGCCAATTGCCAACCCGGATATGTTAAAATATTAACCGCTGATCGTTTCCAAGAGGTTGAATACGTTGGTACTATTACTGTAGGTTGTAACGTCGAATAAACGAAATATGACGTCATCGACAGACTACTGATGTAAGCCGGTCACCTGTTTTGTACGTTGTTTCAGCAAACAGTGAGGGTCTAGTCAATGAATAACAGCAACCTGCGCTAACAAACACCACTGCCCTTGACATGTTAGGAATCGTCAAGACATTCACTTGCTTGTGTGGTTGTTTCAGATATGTCAGTTTGTCTAGGTGTATTAGTAGTCGACTGACCGTAATCTATGTGGCACGTACCGAACCTTGTCAACAATAGTTTCGACGCAGTATTGAACCACTGTGGAAGGTACTAATGCGCAAATCCTTAGCATATGCAATCTATTTGTGTGGCTGTAAAGCCTGAAAGGTTTAGTCGGGTGAAATTCATATACCGAATGTTTATACCTACCGGTGTGTTTGTGGTCTCTGTGTGGAGCGAGCATCCCATAAGCCTAGATCATATCTGGCAGCTCTGTTTCGGAGGGTAAATATATGTAGCATATTTTAGAGGACATTACCTGTCGTATGGTACGCTCGGACTCAGGCTGCAAACGGCAATCAGGTGTTCAGTGTATGTTGTGAGCTCGACGGAGTAGGGCACTGATCTCAAGACTTGATTCGGCATAGCGTTGTTGACTTCCTTACAAGGATTCGTGCATGTTCTTTTTTTGCATTTGGGCGCACTTTCGAAAATGAGGGGGAAAATAAATCCATGTCATCCTTTCTTTGGGAGACCACGTCTCTTTTAGCCTAGTATCCTTTTTGTCGATTATATCCCAGTAATATTCATACCTAAATCCGCTACCACGTAATGGACTTTAGGGGGAATACTTGTACATCAGCATACATAAACCCTTTTCTAATAAAGTTCCCTTCTGTGCTCCTGTAGCCTATCACAATCTGTCATCAAAATCCTGATTGTTAGACACTGTAGTAATTGGGGCTCTTGCTACTCCCAGAGAAGTATTGCGTTTGCCACTTTATAGATACAGAGGACGTTTTTATACACCAACATATTTAAGGAAAACGAAACCTATGCGACTAACTTTTGAATCATAGAAGCTTCTATTTGCAGTTGCTCACTTGACTTTATAATTGTCATTCGGTTAATCAGCGGCCTTCTGGATATTATCTATTCTCATTATTCAACAGATTTCGTATGTTATGTCTTTCAACACTTGAGCCTCCATGTGAATATAGTCATCTCGGTGCACCTCGTTTTCTGATCAAACGGTCCACTAACACTGTTATCTGTCGTAGTTGTCTACTCCGTTACTCGTAGAGCAATCAACTAGTAACCGGATTGCCCCGAAGTGTTCTCGGAAGTTTGTTTCTCCTAATTCATTCTGATATCCTACCATCATTGTTTTTAGTGGTGTACGAATGAGCGTGATTGGATGCATGTTCGGTGCCATCAGCACACATTGCTGACATCAGTTTATCATATCGTGGAAGTGAAAATCGCTTACATGCCTCTGTGTCAACTTTACGCCCCCAAATTGGCCCACCTTTCGTCAGAGATTTACATCTGAACAATCAAACACCGAGTCCCGACGACTCTTTTAACTATAGGTTAAAGAGAGAAACTAAACGACAGAGCTCTGATCATAGCGTAGTTCTACAACATGGATCACAAAATATCCCGCAAATTACCTCTCCCTTCCAGTTCCCTGGACGCCGACCCATCACCTCTGCTGTGGCCTCACTTATAAATCAGTAACGTCTGTTAGTTATTCGCTCAAGTCTGAAATGAACTAAACATAACTCACAATTGAGTAGAGATATCACATTTAGATAAACTTTTCAGTCGATCATTTTTTTAAAAAAAGAAGCACTAACCTCGAGTTGTGCTATTGTTACGTTCCGTCAATGGCATGCATTCTCGCAATGACCGAGATTCGATCTCCGACCATAATAATTTCACTTCCACCTGCCCACTGGATCATCAAATCCAACTGCGCGGACTTATCCTCTTGGTGTGGCGATCGTTTGTCTACGTATAACGTACCTGTTTACGGTATGTTGGACTCCTGCATGATCGCCGATCTGTAACATATGCGCGAAGAAAACGTCCACCTGGAAATACCAGTCGTATGGAACATTACATTTATTATTACGAAACCAAAAATGTTAGTTCATCTTACAGTAAACTATTTGCTTTGACCTTTTCTTCTTCTGAACAAAAGACTTTCGACCGCGACCTTACGACAGAAGCCACTGTTCAGTTTTGTTTGCCATACTGAGTTAGTGTTCATTACTGCTGGTACCTATTTCTTATCTCAAAATCGCCCGCCTAAATCATAGTTTTTTCAGTCGCAGTCCTAAGTATATGAATGGCTTGTTCTGTGAGTCTCTCATCAAATTCCTCTGGATGATATCTGTCTGTTTCTTCTCTTTTAGAACAAGTCTTTTATGTGGGAACATCCAAATTAACCATCCCAAACAGCGCATTGAATAAACAACTCATTCTCCATTCATACTTTTTCATTGGGCGTAGCACTAACGCGCTATGGTTCAGGGGATTTGTCGGACGCGTTTTCTTTGTCAAGGGATGACATTCGTTCTTGTCTCTTGGATTTCAGTTTGGTGCAGTATCACACCAAACCACTTGCATCCACATATGAAAGAGTGGCTATATCTTGGCAATTTGAGTGGGGTTGGTTCTGTGAAGCATGCCGTTCCTGAACAGTGCTATTTTGATGAGTTAGAGAACGAGAACAGACCTGCAGCACATGCTGGTCGGAGACCATTTGTGCAATCGGACTACCTTCCCATACCGATGTTCATTAACGTGTTTCAAGAAATATGCCGTATCAGTAAAGGACAAGAACCAACGGTCACTCCATGTACAAATCATGATTTTCCACTTGTCCACAGTGCGCAAGGCAAGTGTTTGCCTGGCCAGCCTATTGATCTTCTGATCTTAATCAGCTCCGATGACGCCAACTATGAACAACGTGACGCGATACGTCGATATTGGGCAAATTCAGCTTGTTGGCTCGGTGCCAAGGTGAGGCACGTGTTTCTTCTCGGCTCCTCCTCAGACGCAGTCGTATCTGATCCCGGAATTGCTGAAGAGCAGGAAATTTACAACGACATTGTCCAGCAACACATTGCGACGTACGACGAGAATACTATGGCTTCGTATAAGTTGCTTTTAGGATTCCGTTGGTCACTGGCCTTTTGTGCTCAAGCCAAATGGCTTTTATTTGTCACTGACGGTCAGTTTGTAAATCCATTCAACACTATTAGTTTTCTCTTGTCAGTCAGTGAAGCCATGCGTCAACGCCTTGTGGTCGGCTCTGTCTGGTATGAACCATTCGTGAATGACGTCAAGCCATTGTGGTATCCGACCGATACACAAAAAGCAGAGGATAACGAGCGATTCCCTACGTTTGTGGCCACCTCGGCCGTGTTCGTCAGTTCGGTCTTATCACCGAGTATCTATTTCACAATGCGGTTCACCCAGTTGGCTAATCATCCGGACTTATTCATGGCGTATGCACTTCGCAAATTGTTTATTCTACCGGCCCATTTTGATGATATATACGCACATACCCGACAACCTTTGAATGCAGAAGCTTACGAACGGGCGATCGTATTTCCTTGTGGCGGGAAAGCAAATCAGTCAGAGACGTGGGAATTACTTAAATGTGGAAAGTACTGTCAATAATCGTGTTTAGTTAGCTCGATATTTGTGTAGATCTGTAAACGACTTAGAATTCCGCAACGGTGCCCAAATTCATCGAGCATCACTCATCAGGTTCGCTGCTAAAGAAAGCAATGTGCGGCAACAACTTTCAGGAACATTCATGAGCAGGTTGGAAGATGATGTGATTAACTCTTTTTTGTGGACTAACAATAAAAAGTATATAGTTTACATGCTAACCGTGAAATAAAACAACTGTTCGTAATCGCCTTCCGCTCTGAATTTATTGTGATCGCAGTCATAAATATTAACAGCCGAACGCCAGTGTTTGAATTCGAAGCAACCAAACTGTTAGCTTTGTCCAGGCTTCTTCCTAAAGACTAAAGAACTCGCGTGACCGCAATGCGAATCAGCCAAATTACTTTTCTTTACTCATGGATGCTGAAAGACTTTGCTCTGTGTAATCTGAAACATCTGGTCTATGATCACGTCTACTTTGGCTATTCATTAGACTTTCTTTTTAAAAAGCATGAGACTCAAGTTTCGGTCGTTGATTAGAGTCCATCAGAAACGCTTATTTTCGCCCTGATGGGAATTTGAACTCCGGCTCACACATTTGTTTAGCAATCTTGTTAATCAATACACCTTTCAGGTTTCTTGATCGTATCAGGAGGAGATGCAATGAATGTCCTGTTAACTCTTAACTATGTCCTTGCAGTCAAAGCTTCTCATGCTGGAATTGCTGTAAATTATCTCCTGCCAGTTCGTCCAGGAGGTTGATTATATCCTGACTGGCTAGTAATGGATCGGGTTGCAGTAATGCTGGATGGATATAACAGTTGATCTGCGATGCCTGTGATTATCTGTTCCTACTCTATCGGGATCTACGACGCGGGTTGAAAATTATTTCCATCAGTCTTCCTCTAATCTAAGGTTCAAGCTTATGCTCATGAGCCATTTTTGTCGCATCAAGTGCAAAGTGTTAAACCATATTCCACGTTTCTTGGAATTTGTTAGAGTGGTAGCAATCCATTGGTTTAAATTCTCGTTATGTGTTCGGAACAAAGTACTCGTGAAATGTTTAATAATCGGTCGTAAATACCATCCTGTTCCTGTGATTCGGAGTCGTCTTAATATCATTTAACGCATCCATTTTGTTCTAAAAAGAATCAAAAACGGCACTGTTGTAACTGGATTTAAGGCCTATAGGCAAGCAAGTTGACTACAACAGATAATAGACCGACGGTTAATAATACAACAAATAACGGATAACGGCAACGAACAACGGACAACGGAGTCTACACGGGTAACTCGGAACTACCCAGCCACCCAAAGCTAATGCATGAAGACAAGAAGAATATTGGTCTTCAAACTGAGCCCCATTATGCTACTCACTCTGGAGGCAACATGGTCACAAACTCGTTAATGTTTATAGGGTTTGTGACCAATATAAAAACACGGTCGCAAAATAGACCAGATAATACTGCAAGGCCTCGAGCAAAAGGAGAGTGTGCAGGCGGAATGACAGAAACAGTAACGAAAGATCGAGAACACCCCTGAAACTCGGAGGATCACATAACTGTGCCGACTTTGAGAGTTACTTAACATAGTAATGTTTTAAGCCCTTTACAAGGCAAATAAAACGATGTTTTTGGGGAATTAGAGACTTCCTCGTCAGGTACTTTCTATGGTGACCTGCTATCCAATTGCAAATTTTTATCTCATTACAGCTTTGGTATGCAAGTTAATTGTTTTCAAAGTCTTTGCAGCATTCCAGCTATGTATTGACCAGTCAAACAGTAATACCACAAATCAATGGAACGTATGTGATGGCAAACTTATTGATCTGTTTAATTATATTCTTATGTGACCATGATAAAATTGATCAGTACAGAGTAGGGAATATTTGAGGTAGATGATATTTGACGAGGAATCTGTGAATGACTCCAGTGGCCTCACAAAAGCTAGGTTTAATTACACTGGTGTCAAGGTTAATATGTGACTGCTTACGATAAAAACACCTAACTGAGATCTTGTGGAATATATACACTGTGAATATCACTTAAGTGGTTTCGGATGACTATTTACAATGGAAAATCTTTGGCCAGAATTTCGGTTTTTTATTGCGGCCATAGAAGCGACTCACCACAATTGGAACTAATTTGTGTTTATGCCCTGTCTCTCCATGTTTCCGATCAATTTCGTATTTTATAAGCCTGGTAAAATTAGAAAATGAGGTAAAAACGGTAACCATATTTACAGTGGATCAATCTATAGCTGCAGTTTGTATTTAGAAAACCATAACACACCGCATGACGCAGCCAGTTCACCAGCCATTTCTGGTCCGCTTTCAGTCAGAAGAGGTCGTAATCAAATTGCATTTTAGGACTGCTAACTTGGGTAGCGTTGTAAGTCTAAATTCTTACATCTTCATGATTTTTAAGTAGGAAACCTGTACGATAGCCTAATCAGTCAAGCAGCATTCCAGCTCTTTTGAGAGACGTATGATTTTCAGAAATATTGTCGTATGCATTGTCATGCAACCGGTGGAACTGTACAGAGCGAATTCGTATATAAAAGAATCTATCTAATTTCTTCTCAGCGCTTGTATGTTTTTTTTATAAATCTCATCCTCACTTTCTCAGATCTCTTCTATCCATCTTTTGTTATACGACAAGTCTGTATATAACTAACGTACTTACACAAAATTTACAAAGCCCATTCATCTACTGCGGTAACTACGATTCGCGTGCAGAAAGACACCCGTTTATGAATTTGATTTGTACGTAAACTATACATTACGAGTTCTAAACCGTGCCCACTTTTGTTACTAGCACCCTCAACCCAAAATTAATAGAGTGAAACCGGGAACGACACGAAACAGACAACAAGGATAAGACCAGGCTATGGTGGCAAACGACCTCATTTTGCGAGTTTGTGGTCCTTTCTAAACTTATCCAGAACTTGAAGTTCACCATGCATGCCAGTCTCGCTTAGAGTGTGTATAATCAGCGTTTATTTTTAGTAAAATGTATGATTGGTATATACTTCATTCTGTTCAAGGAACACCTGATCACTCACTACTGCTCATCACCTGCTCACTGCTAAAATGTATCATACAGATTCCTTAGTTGGTTAAAGCTCCTCTTGTTTCGCCTTACTGTTTCAGTGCCAGATATCTTAGACTGTTTTAAATTCGTTCGCATCTGGCCGCTTTTTCATTCTCATATGGATCTCTCATCAAACTCTTTTGAGAAGATACATTAGGCTCGACTTTCGTTCTCGTTAGGTTTCATCCAGAGTACGTATTCATATCGCTACTCAGATATGAATTCTGGTTTACTTGATCCTGCGGCAACCTTATCGATCACTGCGCCAACGATCTTAAATTAGGCGCTACCAAATTATCACTACTTATGCTGTTGATGGCGTAGTTTGCAAGGTACACCTACTCCGTCAACAATCGACAGGCGCTTTATATTGTTTTTAGTAACAGGTTGTAAGACAGAAACAAATGAACTTATGGTGTAAACGGTAGTCAGTTTTTCCGTACACCTATGAGTATCCAAAACAACGGAACATGAGCGAACCTTCTTTGCTTGAACCAGCTTACTCATACTTGTACGTCTGTCTAGCATCAACAACTGAATAGTCCAATATATGACTTTTATCTAGCCACTGCAGATTCTATCGGATTTCGCACAGATTTATCACATTCAAGCAAGAATCTGGTCCTTTTACATTTTATTCACTATGTGGAGCAAATAACTGAAAACTTGTTTATGTTCAAAAAGCTGAACACACCTAACTCCCTAGCTACGGACAAAAAAATTCACTGCGGGCAACACAAAACAGCGATGAGCATTGTGCTTTTTTTTTTGTTTCCAACCCGTATGAATGCACCTGACATAAGACAGTCTCTCAAATGAATGACCACGTTGGTTTGCAACTTGTCTCTTTCGAATTGACCTCCAATTGTTGTTACTCCCATTCTACTCAGCCCCACACTCACGTGTTTCTGCGTCTAATTGCTCGATCAAGTGTGTGTGTATTTATGCATCTGTGTCTTTGTGTTTATCGAAGCAAGATGTGAACACGGACATTTATTTTCATTTCTTTCTTTTGCGTTTTTGTTTGGTTCAAACGGCAGCTCATTAGACAAGTCAAGAGGAAATGGTGATCACTTTATGCACGCGTGTCCAACGTTCGCCCAAACGATCAAGGTCCTAAATTCACTGCTCACTCCCGACGCAGACCCACAGCCTGACCACACCCGAACGTTCGTTCGCAGCCCACAACTGTTCTTAACGTAGAAGTGTGCGTGGTTCACACAATACTAGCGCGAGCGAATGTATACATGTTTATAGGCGTCTGTCTAGCAATGAAGCAGAAAGGCGAGTCCAACAGCCGGACCGTTTCTCACATCGGTCGACTTGATCAGCTGACACGCACAACAATCACAGTTGCCCCGATAATGTCTTCTGCACCCGTCCGTCATCATATTTTGCCTTTGCAATGGCTCACCCCCCCATACACCTCTCTAACCCACAGAGCGCTGATTGTCTCCTTCTTTATAGGGAGAAGGGAAGAATAATAACTATCAGGTTACACAGCTGTACAAAATACTGACACAATCTAGGGTTTGTGGAAAATTGTGGTTTGTATGCGCGTTCGCGCGAAGGTGTGTTGTCCAGACTATTTATTCCCACCATGACGGAAATAGTCTAATGGGTTAGCTTCCGCCTGAACAAGCTGACGTTCATCTAGCTGACCTATCGGATTCCACACAGAGATGTGCAAACATCAGAAGTAATACGTGATCGCATTTGGTAGCTATTAGTGCCCGGCTTCAAACATCGGGACTGAACATGTTGCCGAAAAATACTAATTTAATTGATTCGCCCGGAAAGTTGTTAAGAAAGAGCACATCAAAAGCGAAACTGTAGAACAGAATGATACAGCTTTTTATCTGGTTCCTCTAAAAACAGGCATTAAATTAAAAAGTCCGCACGAGGTGATGACAAGTTTAGCCAATGAGGAAAGGAAGAGATATAGTGGAACAGAGTAAATCCAGCGTTTACATTAGACAGCTGAGATACCCTGATCACTTCACAATCAAGATCCGTAGAGATTATGACCAGTGCTGTTAGTTTTAGCTCTGTAACCGGTACAAACGAAGACGATAATCAATCTTTTCATCAGATACACCTGGTATCAGAGCAACTGAAGTGGCCATCCTTATTATTCGCTGTAACATTGACCTATTCGGTTTGGGTTCAGCAATTTTACTGCACCCACTTGCTTGCTGAGTGCTAAAGGGGAAAACGCTTTAGTTATTTGGGCTCTAGCGTCAATACACCTGGCCAATTGCCTGAATAGATGAACGATTAAATCTTTGTGACACACATTGTCTATTCCATTTAGTGATATCGACATCTTCACCAACTGCTCCAATTTCACATAACACAATCAAACGGCGATAAAATTCTTGCTACTGAACGCAGTTGGAGTCATAGATTTCAAAGCCTCCATCCGCAATGATTCTGAGTCTTGAACGCTCTAACCTTGAAAACGAAGGCGGTCAACTATGGCTGACCTACCGACAACTGTTTTCAGTTCACTGGGGCGACTTATAGTTTACGTACCTCACACATTTCGCCCGTCAGCAGTAACACCATCAAATATACTGAGCTTAGCGGATGATCACCTAGAGTTCCCGACGAATTACTTAACCAGCTGAGCAAACCAACTTGTTTGCTCCGCATTCCAGCAAATCCGGTTTCTAACCTCATCAATGCATACATGCTGCTACCACCTATTCTATGCGACTGAGAACGCCCACCTTATTCCGGACGGCCAGGTTTAGCAAGCGTAGGATAGCAGTTCTCTTATGATCATCCGCCTATTACCAACCTTCATGTATCTTAGCGAAGACCGCCCTGACCTTGGAAATATGGACTTTTGCTCCCTCGCTTATTTCTCCATCACTAGTTATACGAAGTTCTTTGTACACAAACCGGCTGAAATCTCCCTAACTTTATTCGGCAACAATGCATCTACAGGATAAGCACAATGAAGCTTTAGACCGCATTCAGTACTTGGTATTACCTGTCGCCCACTGTTACCAGTGTTGCTTGAAAATTGTTAGCCAATAGTTCCTTGTGACCGGTATAACCGCGGGTAATTAATTACCCATCGGGCAAGAGACCTACAGGGCACTCTGTGAACGCCGTAGGAATTTTTCATTCTACACAATTATGACAAAACTAACGCAAAAGTTGAAAGTGAACCACCTTTGTGTGTGCCATTCTCAGTCGTGAAACAGTTTGGTTTGCCTGATAGTATTTGTGGTTAGTCATATTGGATTAGGGATTTGAACGCTGGGACGTTTATGATTACCATATCGACCGAAATTAAGGTGGACAATACGAAGACTTCTGTTAGGCTGATTGGTCAATCTGAGGACAGCTCACAAATGGTTGCGCGACTGTGCTAAACAGAACTCGAAAGACTTATCTGTTGGCCTAAAGTTGGAAGGTTTAATCGTGGTCCACAGACTGACACGCATTATCATTTGTAGTGGACAAGTGGGCATGCGCTAGACCCTCGTCCACTAACAATTTAGAACGCCTTTCCTGAAGAGCAATCGGAACGTAGTCCCAACAGGCACTGAACTAGAGAACACAGCAGGGTTTGGAAACAAACCGTATATTTCCAGCAATGTTTGGAAATATGATAAGTAGTTAGCTCTAGCCTAGTCCGGCACCAACGACAGCAACCAAGAGGAGAAAGGAAAGAAGCGCGAAGTGGGACACAGCCCACTTGGCGGCACTCAAAAGAGCGCCAGGTGATAAGTGCGTGGAACCTTCGAGTGCGTTAAACAACGCTCGAAAAGGTACGGGTTAAACGACCTTGAAGAATAGAATAGTAGATGAGTCGTTGGGAAAGGAACAAGAATTCGCTGCGTGCAATTAGTTGCACGACTGAAGAAATTGGCACTGGGTTCATATCAGGCCTCCTATTGCAGGCGTACACAGAATCATGCGTACAGAACAAACAAGCAGAAAAGAACGGTTGCAGCCGGGATCCTTAGAGAAGCCACACGATCTCTGGTCACTACACACTAAACTCCGACAGAAACAAGACTTGATGAGCCATTTTCATGACGACTGATAGGGGAAGTTTGTTTGAATGTTAACGAATGAGACCAAAAATCACTGTTAGTAGAAGTTCGAGGATTTCGGTCATTCAGAATGTAACTTCATCCACACTTGAACGCAGCCTTCGCATTCAGATAAGGCTTTCGGTTGACTCACTTCGTAAAGAATCACTAGACTTGAATTTCGTTCCAATTAGAGCTAATCAGCACTGCATATTCTTGTCCGGATTAAAGCGTTTACTCTCTGCCCCTCGTGCTTTTGGGACTAGTCTTGACTAGTCTTGACTTCTATCCAATGTTAAATGAATAACTATTATTGATTACCCACGTTCAACCAGCAATTTAGTACCACAATAGTAAATTATACAAATGTAACTCGAAACTTTAAGCAGTTGTTCAAATCTACCCGTTAGGTGACCGAAGGCCACATCAATACTTGTTTTTTAGCTTATATGTTCCGATTTACTTACTTGAGCAAATTATTCTCAATTTAAGTTACTGCAACTTTGTTGGGCTTCGACTATACGAAAAAAACGTGCTCGTTTGTCGAAAGTTTTCGGTTTACAGGACTGTCGTAGTTTAGGGCAAGTATCAATCAACTAGACGTATTAATGAGGATAGCAACCTTTACGAACCGAATGAAACAGAACTCAGTGTTGACAATGCTGCTCACTAACCACACGGTCCACGGTTTCACACTCATGTACGTCGAAGAGGTATGACAACGCATGACACCTCTTTTGGGAAATACTCTGTGGCAGTTAAGCTATAAACTTAGTATTGCTGAATGAAGTGATTGAGGTGGTAGGCAACAGACGTGTGTGGTTTTATGTACACAAATGTTTTTTTTAACGACCTGTTGCTTCGGATAAACCTTGTTGGGATGTTGGAGTGTGTTGTATACTCACAGTCAGCCTCTTAAATATAGCTTAATTTAACGGTTTTACAACTTATCAAAGCAGCAATTAATTCCATTTACCAAATTGCCCAGGACAACTGGACATTGTTTATTTATACTACATCGGTTCCGAAACTGAAGAATCAATTTGGTGCTTATAGTTCTTTTGGTGGCACATCTGTCACGGGTCGTGTAAGATAAGTGTAATTTGTGTAGTTTGTAGGGTACACAACTGCTCATTAGGCAGACACGTGGACACGGTTGACATTAGGGTTGCCGGTCTACCTTATGAAACGCATACTCGGGTCGGAGACGTTAGGATAATGGTCCGCTGCTCCAGTTCGTCGATCTGAACGTGTTGCCTGTTTGAATGTGTGAAGATAGTTTATGTCTGACATGCATATTGCCACTTGTATCGAGTCGAGTCACACTCCTTTTCTGTTATCATGAAAATACGTTTCGTTATCAATAAACACTTACGAAAATCAGGCAGCAGCGTCCAGCAGTTTCCGAAGGAATGGTAGTGATGATGTGATTGAACGTTTTGAAATAACTTAACTTGCGTCACCGTTCGAATGTTTGACTATGAAGCGATGAATGGTAGCTTTTTTGTGGTGGTCGTACCATTGTACGGCGGTGTTGGTAATGATATTGGTACTACAACAACAGAATGTCTGTAGTAAGTGATTCCACTTCACAGGAAAATCTCAGGCACTTTTATCGTGGATGCATAGGAATAAAATTAAATTCTCCCTTGCATGCCGTTGTTCATCACGATTCACATCGCAGAAACTGCCATAGCCAACTGGGGTCGCAACTGTACAACTTTTTCTGTAGCTTGCTTTAAAATTCAAAGGACAGAGATCACATGAGAGGGACAAATAAGGCTAGTGTAATCAGTCGATCAGTTTTCGTCCGAAATCATCCACCCACATAGATTGTAACGTTTGCACAAGCAGTCAAGAGGTTCATTGTTATAAGTTGTAGAATATCCACTGTTGATAGGTGAGCTAGCGTTATAAATGGCCTTCCAAGTGACACAGTTCAACAGGAAGCGACATCGCCCGTTAGTAGTACAAATTATCGTTTGGATGAACAGATGATTTCCTATGGAAGGTTGCTTTCACCTTAGCCTAAACAAACAATAATCACACAAATTTTTTTACTGTAATTGTTTGTGAACAGTATGAACAGAATGCTCCATTGACTTGAAGATTGCGGCAAACTACCTGTTCTGTCATTCATATTTATATTACCCATATCACCAGATCGACTAGTCAGTTGAGGAGAACACTGTTTTTCATTAGGTTGATCACAAGAGAACAAAAATCTGGGGAAAAACACTAATGTATGTTAGACAGACAGTCAGTATGAACAGTCTGAACTGCATGCTTGTTATCATCTATGTAATTATTGATTCCATTGATATCAGTGTATCGGATAAACTTACTTCTAGCTATCCACCATCAGGATAACTATGTAACATTCACATGGAGTCATGGAAGCAAATCCGCATTGAATAGAACTGTTTTCAATAAATTCTTATGGTTTTCTAAAACAACTACGCAAAATTACACGCGCGCCATTTAACTAAAGGATTTTATCCCAAAACAGTTTTGTCCACCGAATATTTGTTATAGCAACTTGTACGGAAGGATTCGATAAACGGTTTATATCAAACACACATCCGGATGTAACAGACAAAACAAATACGACAGACATATTGTCAAACATATAGTTTTGAAGTAATGAGGTTGCTTACGAGGATAAACATACCATATGCACAAAAGGAATGAACGTTTTATAAGGTTATATAGAATTTATGATTCCACTGGAATTGTGAGAACTTGCTAGATTGGAACATGAGTAATCGGCCATAGCAGTGACAAGATATAAGCACGGTGGCTCTGATCTCATAGGGTTGGGTTTTGCAGCTGAATTTCAAACATTATGCTTATGACGAGAAATCTACACATCCTATCTCTGATTGGGTGTATTTTTCTCGGTAAGTTGGAATAAATGGATCAACTGGATAGACGGTATGCATCGATCCACCAAGCTTGGCCATATTTATCTTGTTAGTAACCCTACAACTGATCCAGGTGGAGCGATCGTCGTGGTTATTTTCAGGCAAGCTTTTCTCCATGAGGCCCATGAAACCGGTGCCACAGAACCGGGTTAAGGCAAGATTACTCACCATACTGCCGTTTTGTTGACTACTGATGATGTGATCCAAATTCGTAAGCGTCACAAGGATCTTTCATATTTAAACTAAACACATGATTCAGCACCATCTTGGATACAAAAACTAATTTGTACATAGCAATAATTCTGGGGCACCACTTTTGCACACGTTACGTTCATGTATAGAATTCACTACTTCTTGCTGGAGTGCGCTCAACTGTTTTTTCCTGTTTTGTCTTGGTTACTACAATGCCTAACTGCGTGAATGCATCTAATAATTATGAGTAGTATAATGTGATCGTTCAAGTCGATAAATTGTTTTACACGTTTATAGCGGACTGTAATAAAGTTGCTGTGCAATAAGTTGGTTTGCACTTATTTCAGGTTCACAAAGAAATCGTTCTAAGTGCTGAATGACGGATGAACCACAAACACTCTTAAAGATTTGAAGATGAATTTAGAAAGATGGGAATGACGTGGATAGGAGAAGTCGCTGACCACAACTGATTTATAAAGTATAGGTGACAAAAACAAAAAAAGTACAACAAAGCTGGAATGATACACGACAAAACCGCTGGACATCTGTTTCATGGATCTGTAGGAAGAGTTAAAATTTTGTCAAAATTTCCCGATAACAATAAAACCAACAGGATGGAACATGCATCATTTACAAAACAATGGATTAAAGTGTTGACCCCCACTTCAGGTGTAAAATATGAAGCGTCAATGGTAAACCAGTTACAGGTATTAGAACGTACAATTGGCAAGCGGCGAGAAGGGTACGGTGTTCAGAAACTGTACACTGGTTTATTGCCGGTGTGAGTGATGTTATGGAAACTCAAGCTGCAGAGGTTATCGGTCAATGACAATTGTTGACTACTATCTTTTGAGTCTCCCATTCAACGCTTTTTCCACAGAATTTATCTTTAGCCGTAATAATCTATCATTTGTAATTTTTAAGTAGTTACTGTGGTGTTTTCAACCAGCCGGTAAATAGTGGAAACTGCCATCTAGCATTCGGATGCCTACGAGACTTGATGCAGACAGTTTTGAAGTAGCGCTGGGTGACGGATCCTGTGTAACAAGACAGACTAATTAATATAAAACTAATCAATCGACTAATTAACTAAGATATCTACCACCTCCATTTCCGTAGAACCTTCGGAGTTCGGGACATTTCAGGCGTGCCTATGCATATTTACTTACGTGAGTGCACAAGTGCCCAAATCGCTCTGCCGAGAAGATGTTCCGTAGGTGCGCTCTTTTGGATCCAAATTTCGGGTTGCCAAAACGCATGGACTGATGAGTACAGCGAGATGTAATACGTGAAATTCGTTGTAAGTGATCAACGGCTGTCATTCAACAGGAAGAGGGACTGTTGTCTAACTTCGGTGTTTTTTATTGCACCAACCTAATCAGCAAAGGCCACTTGACTTTAAATATACTGTAACAAAAAACCTTCGAATTATACGGTAGGATGATGGACAAATCAAGAGACTAAATCTATTTGTTAACGAATATCATCGTTGTCCAGTTTTTGTCAATCAAATATATTAGCCTTGTTCATGATTCAAATGACAACTTTACGTTCGTGATATATTTGAAGTGTTTGTGGAGGAATATATCATTATTACTCAGTAAGTGTTTTTATTTCAGTAGTTTTTGCCCCAGTGCAAAAAACTGGCAATCCACGATGGGCTGTGCCCATCCACATCAACCGGGTGAAGCAAGTTACAATTCATTTCTACAGCTTTAACTTGATGAGAAGTCCCAGTCATAGGGTGAACGACTGTAATCAACAGAACAACCAATGTATCTCTTTTTGAGCCTACTGGACATCTTGGGCACTCCTTACAAGCGACATATGTTTAACACGGTTGATCTGTTGACAGCCGCATGAGGGTTTAGGGCCCAGATGGAACAGGATCAATTCTAACACGTGTAAAACTAGAGATTGATGTTTCTTCTTAAATGAGGCTGGTCGGAGAAGCCACGAAAACCGTAACTAAATATGAGTACTGTTCAGCTCGTATAGAGAAAATCTATGATTACTCATGAATATGAAATAGCTGGCTACGGTAGAACTTTACATCTAGCGTCACTCGTTGAGTTCAGATGGAAAATCATTAGGTTAAACCTACTTCCCCCATGGTGCATGCACACCAAAAATGCACACTAGATTATATACTACAACAGATACAAAGTATACGATATAAATACTATAGGCAGTTATCGATTGAGTCCAGTCCCGTAACATCCATTCTGTCGCTGGTGGAACGTTGATTTTTACACCTTAAAAGCTTCAGTTTGTTTGGCGAACATTATACATATCTTCGGACTGATTCAGCCACCATTATAGTTTGCTGATCTCTTTTATCCATAGCACTATAAAATGCTGCCTCAACTTTTTTGGACAATTTTGGGTCAGATACAAGGTTATTTGCAGCTTGAATGCTGTCAAGCCACTGCCGAGGGCAAGATTAAAAGAAACGGTTTGTGAACATTTCTAGAGGCACTATGGTTCTACTCTTCAGTCTGTTGTCGCGAATTTAAAAAAAATGAATAGACATTTTGCTGGTATCTTACTTATTTTTGGGCTGGTGCGGGTTCACTCCATTACTCGATTTAGTAGAAAATGTCGATTTTATACATCAGTTGTATCATCGGATGACTAAGTGGACGTCACTTGTCTAATGCGTTATTTGTCAGTTGATTCAACATCATGTTTGCAACCCAATCGACCATATTAACAAAATTGATGAACTGGATAGTTGATGCACGCTTGTATCAAATCAGGACTTATGGTTAATTATTCAGTTTACTCAAGATTTGATGCATTAGTCTTGGACAGCCGTTGTGGCATGAGCACTCAACCAGCCGGCCAATATGATCTGCACACGAGCCGCACTGGTTGCCTGAACAATCATCTGCTCTGTGCTTTAACTTGTACAGTTTTTGGTGGACAACTTGGTACAGAGTCTTGCAGTTTTTGCGCTCCTGCAAGTGCCGTAAGCATATGTTTTATTGGCTACCGAAGTCAGGCTTTTTGATCTGTAACGAGCCATAAATCGATAAGGCAAAAGATAGTACTGATAAACAGATGGTGTCATTACCCAGGTTTGTGTGTGTTCACATTTGTGACTTCCATCGAGTTGTCGGTCGGTCGGCTTTCCAAAAGACTCATCTGTGCAGTTTTGCCGTTAAATTTGTCTACAATTTCGTGAACTACATCAGACTATTCAAATTTAGTCGAACGCCTTGAGTCGACACTTTCGAGAACCTATTTGACATTAGAAATACATTTGAAATTATGGTGGAAAAGGCTCGATCAGAATTCTGCAACACCACTATCCACACAATCTACTGCTTTAGAGGTCCGTACATTAAAATCAGGGCGGACAATCAATGTAAAAAAATGTGTATTTGTTTTTGCAGTAAAACAGAGTAAGGGAAACTGATGAATTTGATACGACTTTACTGCGTTCATAATTAAATTATTGCATTAATGTATTTAAGTTCTTGTATGTAAATATTTCATCACATTCGCTGTTTGCAGTGCCGTGTGATCCACTGAATAATATGGGCAAACTGGTACAATTTCTGTCAGAGAGGCAGACAGAGAGAGAAGAATTGTGCTTTATTCCAAGAGTGTGCTGACTGGATGTAGGTAAATTTTGGCGAATGTCATTTAACGAGGTCAACTGTGTATTGAGTAGCGATTTCTAGTTGACTCAACCATGGGATCTGTTAGGTTTGTTGTGTAAGTCGTAGCAGTACGTTCAGTGTAATTACCACATTTGTGCTGTTCGATATAACTGAGAGGATTACTATTGAATTCTGATTGGTAATTCCTCGTTCTCGTTTTCTGATTCGTCGTGCTATCCAACAATCCTGCACGTCTTCCTTTTTTCATTCCATGCAACTTGCTTGCTGTGATTCGGCCACGGCTGTCCCGTCTGGAGCCCGGTGTAATTGTATTGTTTACAAACCCATTCTTTTTGTACGGATTCATGCCTTTATGGTGACTTTTGTCAAAATGTCTACCCAGATCCCACTTCCACTTGTACGACAATCCACAAATCACGCATCGATGTGGACGCTCCTTTGAGTGAACCATGATATGCTTCTGAAGTTCCGTGGGCCACTTTGCAAAATATTCACAATAAGGGCAAGGATAACCTGTTGAGTTCACGGTTCCTTGGATTAGTTTCTGTTCAAACTCCTAAAAATAGAGGAAGACATAAGCAGTACAACCGGACCTGATTAGGCTAACAGAATCTGCGCGTTGCATATTTGCTACTCCGTCATATAGTATTTCAACTTTATAGTGTGGATTACGGTCTACAGAAATCGCTTTTGCAAAGAATGATACGAACTTTACAAAGCATATATCAATTGAATGGTCAGCTCCATAATCATTTATTGAAATGCAAACAAAAATGACGGTTATCTACACAATTATGATGTTCCATACGGATGACTGATATGCATTTATAGGTGTACACATGAAGGGGTTGAAGAAAAATATTGTTTGAGTTTTTGCAGGACAGCTCGACTTGTTCAGTAAGAAGTGTACTTTCTACAAAATTAAAAAACCACAATATGTTTGATGCAAAGTAGTTGCAAAATGCAGTCACTAATCGTATTTTGGTCGAGTTACTTACGATAAGAGGTTGGTCGATACAGATAAAAAGAACTCAATGGCAACTTCATTTAGTTATATGTAAAGAGACTCAGTATACTGATGTCGCTTGACATGTCCGACGATATTGTCAGAGATTCATGAAGGCAGTTATGAAACTTGTACTTGCATCAATGTGAAACCGATTTCACAGTAGCCATTGCTCCTAAGTAAGTACGATCAGTGGGTTGTTATGTTTTGCATATGTCAAAATTAAAGTCATCAAACAGAATAGTATTGTTCAAATGAACGAAATCAGTCGAGTTGCTTGGTGTGTACCTAGTTTTCTGACTGTTGTCATATATCACTGTTGGCGCTAACAGATCACAAGAACTCAGAGCAAAAACGACTAGTTCCCAGTATCCATATACACATTCCTGTTAGGAAGCCGTGATTTTCACTTCGTATAATCGTTTATGACATTACAGAAAAGGTAGAGTATTATACGTCTGTCTATAAAACCACTCATTCAAAAGACTGTTCCGGGTAGTTTATTTTAACTGTGTTTCAAGGTCGAAAGCAATGTGTTCAGACCATGCAGGTGTAAAACTGTTATGATTCGTAAACTTTGGCAGTTAGGTAGGACTAACTAATAGAAGCGTGCTACTCACGGGTATACGGTTCCTGATACTGGTTCGAATTCATTTGATGTCCAGGAGCTTAGTATGCAATCTTCTTTATAACTGATAAGTACATCGAACGAATTGTTTATGACAGAGCTTTGGTGTTTAATGCCAGACTAATTGAATGACAGTGCTAGCCGGTTGGAATTACTTCATCTTTTCAGTCCATCCTCTGGATCGTTTGGTGGGCACCAAGCCCGCACTTCAGTGGCAGGATGAATGGAGTTTTGAGATGAAGTTGCAAGTTCCCGCCGGACGGTTTCCTATCTCAGCCGACACAGAATATACTACCTAGATACACACAATTTCTCTAACTAGTATGAATCCGCTTGAAATCTGGGTTTTCACATTTAAGCCTCTGCCTTATCAACAAACCCTTCAAATTATTTAACGCTTATTGCATATTGAAGAAACCAGGTAAACCAGAATGAACTCACCTGACCAGAGGTCCCTCAGCGACTTATGGTATTCATAACGTTCGTGACTAAATCTCATCGTCAATGCTGTGTTTGACAATAATTGATAGTAGCGCATCTGCTGTTTATGTTGCACGTTTTTAAAACTGGTAACAAAAGAATATGATGGTTATCATTAGTTAATGTTTCAGTCTGTACAAAGGCCATTTTTACGGCTTTGGTCCAAAATCCTACGTCGATTCACTTAATCAGTCGGCGTGTGCCGCTACAAGTTTACGCTTGACGCTTAAACCACAGCTAGATTCACAACTTTCACAGCATTCTAGTTCACTACAAAATTATACTTTCAGGTGTAGATAAGACATACAGAAACGAACTTAAAAACCATAACCTACAAAGTTGAAATGTGTGTGATGTTGAATTGAGAACTTGGTAACCTTACGCTATATGCTCGTCAGTTAAAATGTTAACCTGCAGTTTTGTCTATCGAAATTTCCACTTATCTGTTTTGGATAACAATTTGGCCAGATGCGTCATCATGAGGGCGGTTTCGGAGAACAGACAACGATCTATCTGCAGAACAAATGTCATCGCCTACTGCAAAGCGTTATTTGTATCACCTTCAGATATCTGAGCACCTTGTTTGCTTGTCATTTGTTGTCCATATAATTCGCGCTTTTCCTAATTCCATTGCAACACAATCTCATTCTCAACCATTGTTAGTCATCCTCCGACAGTATTTGTGTGCAATACACAAATCACCCCGCATTATTCACAGATGAAAGCGACCATGCGTTTTGATGTGATAGTTTAGTTGTATATAATGTGAAATCAATGACGTAGCGGTTAACACGGTTTCACAATGAAGGTGTGGGTTGTGTTCAAATCCCGACTGTGACAGGGGTGTACATTACTGGCGAGATATAACAGGAGCGAAACTCCAGTCTAGTGCTTCATTTCGAAAGGGGCTGACTAGAAATTTTATGGGTATGCGACAGCTCTGATCATGTGTGAGTGATGTTCAAGCTTGAATAAACAGTGCATAACCGCTGTGTTAGGTTACCGAGCAAAACGTTACAGTACCAAATAATTTCAAATAACACAGGTTTACCACAGCCTTCCTTACCGAGTGCAATTGTTTAGCACTTAACTTGAAACACATTGATTCCACTGCATGCGATTTCCAAGATTTTGCGTGTTCCAACTCTGTCTTCAAAATGCATGAGTGTTCGCGCATAAAGTGTGCGTTCAGTTCAACGAGAGTTGGGAACAAATCCTTACACTGATAGCACTTGGTAACCGGCTGTTTTCCTGGTCCAGCATGTGTGTGCCCGTTCATTTGGCGATGAGGGATCGACTTTTCGGAGCTAACTGAAGCCATACTGCATGCACCATCTACAGCTCGTCTGTCAAATTTGGTTAGCGATTCGGAGTTAACACTGATAACATTTTGACCACGACCGTTCGTGGTACTCGTTTCCATGACTGAGTTGAGCATGGACATCAAATAGGCAGAACATGATGCAGTTGCTTGTGCTTGAATGGTCGTGTGTACAGTATGACCGGCAGTGATAGGCGGTTTCCAAGCCGTGTATTTGCTTAGCAAATTGTGCTCGACGCAGCTAACAGTTGTCGAAAGTGCGTGCACTCCAGTACTCAAATCTAAAGGCAGGTCGCAAGTGTTTGTGTACGTTGAAATAGACAGCGACCTTGTGTCAGCGGTTGAAAATTTCGAAGCTGCTTCAGAATAGGTCTCCATAACTTGTTTGGTTTGTTTCGAAGTCATTCGAAGCCACGACAGTAGCATCCACGGAGGTAAAACGGTCCCATGACAGGTCGTTGGATGAGGAGGTGTTATTGATTCAGTTGATAGTTCGTGAATTTCTTGAGATGAAGCAAAATTAGTTGAAAGTAATTTGAACAGGCCATGGCAAGTGACACGGTTGGTTAAGCCATTCTGGTTGTCAGACCACATTGAAGTACAACTTCTGTCGAACAAATAAAAAGAGTCGGGATGAAACATTTAAAGTTTAGTAAAAGTTTGGTAGCTGAATCACTCTTCCGAATCTCAAACCGAACAAGTAGATATAACAGTTTATAAAGATGTGTATATGGTTAATGTTCAGTGGACATGTTAATGATGAATCATTAGCATTTTCAGATATTTCTTACGATCAGTTATTGCGAAAAATGAAAACTTGCACAATTTAACATTCTCGAAGGTCCAATCCGTATACACTCAAGAGAAAGTGGACCGAGTCCATAAGACCAGTGAGAAAACTATAAACCAAGGCAAATACTACGGTCCTTGAACACAGTGTACTTCGAAGTTAGAAATAAATTGATTGATGTTAGTGTGCAAATGCCTTTCCGGATAGAATGCCGCAACCAATGGACCTTGTAGAGGGGGTTTCACAAATTGGGAGAGTTAACATAATTAGTCATGGGTGATCCCTACAGGACTGGCGACCAAGTACGTAAAATAGCTCACTTGAAACACGAAATCTCAAATTAATTGATAAGTTCAAACCATAGTGCAGTGTTGATTTTTGAGTGCAGAGCATGAAACTCTTGCATTATGATAGCTCGAACAAGCAGCCCGAGGTGATCAAAGATCATCCATATCAATAGTTAAGCACATTACTCCACTTGTCACACACACCTTCATGAAAGGTGACCAAAGAATCAGTGTCTGGGTTCACAGCATAACCAGTATCGATTTGCATGTATGTACCACAACGCTCATCTTATAGCAAAACAAGCAATCCACGTTGGTCTTACTCACTCCCATCATTCTGATTACTTTATGCAATATCAAACCTTCCTCAAGTTCTGACCAAACTTTGAGAGGAAGAGTTTCTGTTAGTCAAAAAGATATGGGGAAATTAATACACTTTCGAAACCGCACTAAGCGTTGGGAAATACGCCTGAGTATTAAGTGAATTGAAATAATCCTTCCCGTAACACCTACGAAATTTCCAATATGAATAAATGTATACTAGAATATGTTCGAGTTATACCATAAATCTATATATCTGTTTCAAAAAGAGACAATCGATTTTTAGGAAAGCCATTTTCAGAAAGGGGGTCCGTTCTACTTCCATGTTTACAATTTCGGACTACGGTACAAGATATGTCAGGTCCTAACAATAACAAAATTTCTCACAACTCATCATTACAAAGCAAACTTTTCAAGTCGACAGGCAAACGGAACAAATCAACAAATGATCTTAGTGTTCAACCTAACAAAAACAAAGTGAAATCATCACTTGCTAAACCATTCCATACTCGGATATCACAGTAATTGTAACTGCTTACGATTCGATTGACTCAACATCTCATTTTGTGTAATCTCTCGACCGGTTGCTGTAATTCACTTAAATATGATCACGTGCTAGGGCTGTTAGTATCCACAGGATATTTTCAGTATATCCGTAATAAACACCAGCGATTTTTTATTCCGTTAACCTCTTTCATGATATTTGTGAGGGTAATTCAGATCACCAAAAAACTGAAAACTTCGATGGGAAGCAAGAAAGAGTTGGGAGCTGTTTATCTACGTGATGAATGTGATCGAAATCGAAGACAGACGCTTGAAGGCTACTTAAAACAAACGCACATTAATACATATTCAACCATGGTTTGTTTTGATTAGATAGCCCAGTAGATTTGAAGGAAAAAATTGGGCTGGTTTATAAAAAGGCCGCTATATTAGCAGAAATGAATGGGCAAGATCAGCTGCTACTGGACATGGTTATGAAATTTGAGTAAGCAAGGACAAGTCAGGCAGCCTCGTAGAGCCAAGTAAGAAAACAGTCTGCAAAACTGTTCATAGTAGAACAATTCATAAGCAAAAGAGGTAGTTTTAAGTTGCCTCTTCTATAAACATACGCTGATGTAAGAGATGAAGCTCCGTTTATTTGTAGGCAAACATTAAACCTCAGTCGCCTCGCAGTACGGAGGCCGTTCGCATTTCAATTAGAAGCTAGATAGGCACATTTAACCGTAGCTGTTCGAACTGCTGAAAGACGAAATCAGTAATGAAGTGTTATGACACTCTTTGCATCAATCACCGTTACAAGAACTATTTCTCGGCGATGCCTGTGGTTGTAGGGAACTGAGCTATTTCTGTAGAAAACCATAGTTTAGCTGTAACAAATATAAAACATGTACCTAGTGTTTTGTCTTAAAAAGGCTGACTGAAAAATTCTGTCTAAATACGGATTGAGCCATCATTTAAGATTGGCAGTTGAAATACTTTGGTAATAAAATGCTAATAATCGTAACCATAAATCCTTTTCAGTGCTCTGGATGCACACGGCGATTACTGCTGTAATAGTTTCCCCATGTGTTTCTGACGTGTTTTTAAGCCTGTTCTTGTCACATTCAGTTTTGCCTAACCTGCTAGTTTCAATCTAGTTCACAGTATTTGGATATTCAACTAAACAAACGGACTGAGCCAGTACTAGCGATAATTTCTTGTTGAATACCGGCAACCATAAGGTTCTGAATCCAGGGTTAGTCTCGCCTAAGTCTGTGGTAATTTGAAAAGTGTGTCCTAACACAAAGACCTACTTGTCACCACTCTACCTCATCTAATTTTCAAGAAAAGAATCTCTGACAAGACCTAACCGTTCCGCCAATGACCGTTAAGGTGCAATTGTGTTTGCACCAGTTGCAGTGCATTTGTTTTGTACTGTAGTAATCATACCAAGTATTAGAAAACTTGTCCAAAGATCCTGCTTGTTTGCTTGCTTGTGAAATGCAAGTAGTTTGTTCCCATTACAATCTACAAAGGTAAGAATTCCAGGTATTTTGTAAAGACCCGGACAATCTTGGAGTTAGACATATACCCAGTCAAAAGGCTTGGATGGACGAAACGTTGTTAGGCGCTTAAGCAAATTGATTCAAAAATCAAAATATCATGAAAAACAGGAACAGTGTTTTCACTGTTGTTGTTGTTGTCGTTGCTGCTAAACAACTTTCCTAGATCACTGACTTTCAAGATGTTATGCATGGATATTTGGGTAAGTCAATAGTCAACAAATATACACGCAGATCAGAGCTTAAGTTCCAGTCGCAGCAAAACTGTGCGTTACCAGTGAGCTATAACGACTGCGAAATTTCAGGTCAGTACTTTATTTCGGTGGGATGATGGTGGTGGTTCTGACCGAAATATCATTCTGATTACGAGTGTTCCAATGGAATATGAGTGTTATTCATAGCATACCGTCATATTAGACAAAACTTATCATGAACGCATCACCAGCTTCTTAGCTGTTCCTTTGGTAGTTGACCAGGGCATTGCAATAATTACGCACAGTTAGAAGATAGACGGAAAGACTCGGCTTCCCCTCGAACATTTAATTCCCTAGACCAAGTAACTTACGTGTTTCTTATGGGTCATAGATGTATGGAGTGCATCAATCTGACAGTGTGCACGGGGTTCACGCCATCAATTGTAATGCGGCTGAATCCGAGAAGATGTTCATGTCTATCCTTGTAACAAGTAAATGAGCTTGGACAAGCTAATCATCAAGTTTTCGTGTACATTAACTACAGAAAGCCATAAGGACATACTGGTTTGTCGACAGCAACAATGAAAGGGTGTTTTATTCAGAAAATACAAATTTATTCAGCTAAACGTTTACTAACACACAGAGCTGTTGTCAAAGTACTTAGTGTACCACATTCTTTAATCATTTTGACAATGCAGAATGCATCCTCAAATTTAGGTTGCGGGTTAAACTTGACCAAAACAGTAAATCACTGACGATTAGTCAATCCGTTTGACTGGTATAAGATGTACGCCCGTTTCATATTGGATAACAGTTGTCACATCCGGATGCCCTTTTCCGCTGGTCCATTTCAAATGAAAACACCAACCAACTCTGGTCTTTAAGCACTGATGAATCACACTAATCTAAACATACTGCTGAAGAGCATATATCTAGCCCAGAAAGAGTATGCCTCCCTACGTTCATAATCGTAGCCGTTTTTCAGCTATGGTACAATGCTGCCGACCGGACGAGTAAAGGATGCCTATCAGTGTTCGATAGAAGCTCTAAATTTTCTCTCTTTTATTCATAATGTTGATCTAGAGGGGCTTTAATTTGAAGTGCTGGACGACACTATTCCGTTGTTAGCGATAATAAGCATTTTGCACGCTTTTCTTTTCGCGAAACAACTTGAAATTCTCACGAACATGGATGTATGAGGTCCGGCTACAGGACTTATTCAAACAAAGTTCACACAGAAAGATGAATTTGTCATTTTTAACAAACTGGTTCGACAAAGGCTTGGCGTGGCATCGGAGGCGTGCAGGAAAAGTTACGAGCATGACCATGACTGTCCACAAAGTTCACCCGGTGACTAAGCACGAATGCTTGGTTCAACGACCTACGTAACAACGTCTTGTTTACAACATCCTGGCGAGGTGGAATGGTGTAAATCTAGACAAAGTTTACTTCTAATTAAGGAATACGCCAGTGTCCATTACGGTAGAATGTGAGCAATACTTTAAAGGAGCAGAAATGTCTAATCAAACGAAAGTGAGCACACATTTCAAAATGGCCAATTGTTTAGCGTCTGCTGATTAATTTCTACATTCTGGCTAAAGCAAAGCACTATTTGGAACGAAATGAAAGTGAGCTGATTATTTTTGATTAGGTCTCTTTAATTTGTCTGCGAAGTTGATATTGAGTTCCTCCAAGTCCCAGAGTTAAGTTGATTGCATTTAATCTGATTTTTGTTAAATACCTAAATCAGATTTACAATATCTAGCGTTAATAGGCTATCACATATCGTCTGACAGAGGACAGCTCACATACCAGTGAGAATGATGCAAACTATGTCGTACATGGTTCACTCTATTATCCTGCTAACACCTATGATGCTGACAGTTGACCAGAGATTTTGGTTTGAATTTCATTTGCAGCTGATCGCAGATGTTGCATTCAGATAGACATTAAGGTCAACCTGTTTACAAAATGGCCTAAAGCTCAAGTTCTGTTCATTTAGGGGTTCGTCAATAATAATCCATACACATGCGACAGCCAGAAGTTGAACTTCGACTACTCTTTCTTGAGGCAACCGTGCTCACATTTATGTCATCGACTCCACGTTAATTATAAAGAATTATCATATCTCAACATTCAGGCACTTTTACTTGAGTAGTGACCAACTCAGCCAATCTGCTCGATAGAACATAGTTAATACTTGTTACCTTCAAGTTCTAACTCCGTGAGTAGAACTCTTTAGCAAGGTTGAAATCTCCGATCTAATTAAACATACTGATTAGTATTTTAGATTTTTGGTGGGTAGTCAGGGCTTTCGTTAGGATGATCTGATCACCACTCATGTTTCATAGCAAAACTACAGTCCAGTTCTTGCATTAGAAAGAGACTAGCTAGAAGCTTGTCTGAATACCACAATCATCCATTGTGTATCAGTCAAACCTTCATTTCAAATATGTACCCAGCAGACTGTGTTCAAGAAATTTTCTCATTGTCTGACTTCAGACCATAAGCTACCACAAAGTCAGTATTGTTTTTGGTAATGGCGATGATCGGCTAACAATGTCCTACCGTTCAGCAGTATGTTTCTGACTCACTGATGCTTCGGGCTCAATGCCTAACCAGTATGCGTCGTATTCCTCCAACCAGGATTTGTTGTTACCCACCTACTGCCTCTTTGCTACACCAGACATCTCCATCTATGAATTCTCCCAATATAACTTCACTGTACGCTTACCCGAGATATGTCACTGTAGGTCATGTTCACCAGTCTATCGTTCCCTCGCCAAGATTATCCTGCTCGCGGTCCCAACATAAAATGGCACACATAATCCGTAGTACTTATACTTGTGACCAGCTCCTTTAAGAACTAAAGTACACAGAGAGTAAGTTGTGAATCCAACTAACGGATGATCATTCGGACTTTGTTCACATCCGATCCCAACTACCTTGTCGCCCAATAAAGAGACCCGTTTGCGTGAAAAACTGTATCAAACATCAAATTGATTTATTTCTTTTTTGTCTGCAATATTTGAATGTCGGTTTATTAAAAGAAACCATACAATTGGGCCATTATATATTACTCTCACCAGTCTCATTTAACAACTACGGAAGCGTGTACAACATCCAGTTACTGTCAGGACATGCAGCCTCTGTTCACAAAAGGTCACCGCGGTGTTTCTTATCTGCACTATTTGTCCCTCCGTGGTGATGAATTCCGATTAAGTTAAGCGATATAACAGAATCCCTCTGAACTATCATAAATTAGTATAGAGACAAGTGAATGTGATATGGTATAATGCAACTGTCATCCTGACGTCTTCCTTTGGGAAAGACACACACTCCCTAAAGCGTTTGTTCGACTTTATAAACATCGCTAGTTTCATTCTCAGCAATTTTGTAATCTGCTTTCAAAGTTTTGTCTAATTTCACGCAACCTCTTTACTCATTCTACAGTTGTATTTAGATTCAATCACAAATCTTATGGAAATCTACCCGTGCTTACGGGTTACCAGCAGTTCCTTATCACAAACCAAGCCCGCTTAATATCGATTTTTTTAATACAAAAGTTTATCTCAAAATTGGTACAAAATGGTTCGCGTCTTTATGTTAAACTTGTGAGCATGTAACCGTTACGCAAGCAAATCCTGATTCACATATCAAAGATCTTAATCAGATTTGATATGTGATGAATATAAATTTCTGTCATTTTTT
>JTDE01001300.1:62101-91062 GCA_014338405.1 Paragonimus skrjabini miyazakii
ATGACCTTCCGGACAGTATACCCAACAACACAGTCCTACAGGTTGGTGACCTAAGGATCTGGGATGCCGGTGACCCCAGTGCACTACAGATTGATCTTGGCACGATCAAGTTGTGGTTTGACGATTGGGGCCTCCCACTAACTGACAGTAATTGTGCACACATGTCGCTCGGTGGTGGCTCCAATAACGCTTTTATGATTCGCAGTGCGTTCAGCACACTAGAAATCAAGAAAATCGAGTTGAAGGATTATATAGGCATCTGGATTTCGCCTAACTTATCCTGCGCGCATCACCACGAGATGACGGCAAAAAAGTAGGTTTGCTACTCTTAAGATGACGAAACGCACTTTCATTCGCACAGACAAACAAACGTTTCCAATGTTTTACAGGGTTTACATAAGACCGCTGCCTGAATATACCAATCAGGTCGTGTATTCCAGTCTGAAGAAATACATAATCGCTGTTCAGCCTGTCGAGCGCGCTTCTACCGTACTAGTTACGAGCTCAAGAAATGTCGCGTACGAGCCTCGATTTGAAATCCTTGATCAGTATCTACTTGAATTTCGACGACTGCGCAGTAATTTAATTCTCACACACTTCTTTTTTAGAGTAGATCTGGGAGACCAGTTCTTCATCGTAGTGAACTAGGTTGGCAGATGAGGACATGCCAGAATATTTTACGACCGCCGTCTCCGGGTATTCTTCAGTCTACAGTCCCTTTCTTATAGGATCATTAGCCAGTAGAACAGCTTCGCTTCTTAGATTGTCAGCTACACTTCTACAGACCCTGTTTACTTAAAACAGACCAGTGATCTTACTCTGTTCTTAGTTTATACTGTAATCGATGATGGCGGTGTACAATTTGTTTTCAGTGACCGCCTTTCAGGTCAACGGACGCCAGCTTGACACAGAACAAAACAAACGGACTGGATTCGGGTACTTTGGACCCCCTGCCTCGAACCCGTATAGTAATCGCCAAATTGCCCAATCGCTTAAGACCTGTATAGTGATATAAGGTGGTAATTGAGTCAGATTGGGATATCAATCGGATATATATATATATATATATATATAACGTTTGCTATTGATGAGAGTAAACGAAATGTTAACATACGGTAACATATGTCTTCTTTCTGTGCTGAGGAAGTTATTAAAGGGAACCTAGTGTATCACGTTTGGATTTGTCGAGTGCATGAATGACGTTAATACGAATTGACAAAAATCACGTTCATTGGACGTAGTGTCGTTATTAACTAACCGCTACTAGAAAACAGTCAGTCGTGTTTGTGATTACGTGTCTAATACCGGAATCGACACTAAGGTAACAGTACAGTGACTGTAGCAGCTACTACTATGATGCAATTTAAATGTACAACTCTACTGGCAGATAGAGAACATGGGAATGGGATCCCGGCTTGGACCTATCCTGGCTGATATATTCATGAGAAAGCTCGAACGCATCATGTTTCAGCTCATCATCAACCAGTTCAGTCATCATCATGGACACGTGGACGAAATATTTATCATGACTAGCCACTGTGAGCAATATTCGACAAGTTCGACCTAGTTCACAAATCAGTCAAGTTCACTTCTGAGGAGAAGAATGAAAGCTAAGTAAACATCATTGTCTAAAACAAAATTTACCGAATGAATACCTCGATAGGTCAGCACAAACACTCGCAGTGTTGTAAACTCAAAACGTCATAGAAATCTCGTGTAGCGCTTGACTGATAGAAAGTATATAATCTGTTCAATGGATACGTTGGCCAATGAACTTGAATCCACAGGTAAACTGCCACATGATAACAGCTACCCGGAACGAGTTACCAACAGAAAAATGCCCAGGATGCCATCTAAACCGGAAGAAGTGGAGGACGTAAGAAGAAGACTGTAATTATTCCGGTACCGTTCGAAAATAACAATGCTGCAGCCATATTGTCAACTTGATTCTATCTGGCAATCACTAAAACCTATAACACAGCTAAACTCCATATTCACTTCACTGCATCACCAGTTCTCCGATTTCGTACCAACGGCAAACTGACAGTCTGTGTGTGTCTACTCTTCAACTTACTCCTATAGAGCAGACTATATTTGTCAAACATCAGAAAAAATTTCGAAGTGATTTCGGAAACATCACCCATATTGGTTGGGTCTTTCTGATCTGGTTAGAAATGAGTACCAGATAAGTGCTGATCAAATTTTCCAGGTGGTCTTTCTCGTGTCAAGTAATCTATCAAGCGCTGTCGGAATGAGGACATAGAATATCACTGGGGCTAACCGAATCGGGCGGTTTGATCAGAACCTACTCAAACTCCCATATTTTCTTTAATTGCGATATCAATTTCATTGAATAATTATGTGGTAGATTTTTAGAGCAAGTAACGTGGTCGGTAGGCAAAGTGGGTGATTAACTAAGATAATGGTTTCAGTAAAACACAACTTCTCATGTCCGCCTCAATTATTGTTTCTGGAGATCCAGCCACAGCCACTAGTTTTAAACCTTAGTTGAAATTTGAGGATATGTGGCACAAACTCCTTCAGGGTGAATGTTCTCATAAAGTTTCAACTTCTAGTAATGGAACCGCAAAAATCCTAGTGAAGAATCCCAGATGAATAATCAAAACAGGTTGGCAACTCACCTCATACCTACTCCAAAAAGGAGATGAATGCCCTAACATAATCTTCGGTTTAAGCAGGCGTACGTAAGAAACAGAACTGCGTTCGCCTGTCACCAGCGTCCCTGGGACTCAGCAGCTTTTCTTTCATCCCCTATCCCTTCTCACTTCCACCTAGACCGATTCCCCTCCCCCAGATACTCCTACTTTCATCGTGTCCCTCAACTGCTTCATCAACTGGCCTCATCCGCCAATCATTGAGGACTTGTGAAACAGACTCAAACATAGTCAATTGATTAACTGTGCTATTTAAACAGGACTTGGATTTCCGGAAAAACAAATGGGCTGAAAATATGTTATCAGGGCGATGGGGCACCTCCTGTTTGTAATGTGGTCGTCGATCCGATTGGTCGACGGCGGTTAACCAATCCAGCTGATGGTAGTGTAGGCAGGTGAGAGAACAAGGCGGTGTTAATGCTGTACTGGAAAGAGAGTGGGAGCTTTGAAGGGGTGTCCAATTGAAGTCGGAATTCATGTGGATGGATAAGTAAGCAGCAGCGAAGGTATCACTCTGGCAAGTAAGTCAGTTGTAAGCATTTATGGAGAAAGGGATATGTCTAAACACCCGACGATGCAGAGATTAATTCATTTAAACAGACACAGTAAAGTGTGTAGCAGTTTTATCACCGGTTAATTAAAAGTACATAGATGACTAATTACAGCTGTATTATTTCAAGCCGAATAGTTAAAACTCTGTGTTCATCACTGGATACGATGTTCCGGCGTTTTACATAAGTCTGAAACAACTGAAAGGCACACTACTCAACGAAATCGGGTCATAATGATAACGGTAGTCATGGATAATTTATCGAACAAGACTGGTGAAGAAGCTGAGCTAGACGAGAACTACCAGAAGAAAATTAGGAAATGCGGTTGAATGTATTCGAAGAAATCCGAATTATAGATTGAGTTGTTTCCCATAGAAGTTCAAATAAAATTTGCTTGCAATTTGTACAGTGATGAGAACTATTATCCACCAGTGTTGACGGGAGTGTCTACTTCAGTGAGATGAATGTCTACGAAGCCAGCAAAAATGTAAAACTCTTCTAGAACAGATCTGGAGAAACAGCGAATGAACCGTGCACGTGTACACATCGATAACTTCCTAACCTAAATGAGTTGGGAAGACCTGAGGGAGTAAACTCCGGATATGGGGAGATAACTCGAGGACTTTAGTGGAAAACTGTTTAGTATGGGACTGCCACATCATACTGTTTTTCGAGTTAACTTATAAAGACGTCGAAGTAAGGACTTGCTAGTAAATTGGAGAGGAGGAGGAAATTAATAACAAGTTTCTTATATTGCTTACCCACTTCGCAAGTGGAAAAAACGTGTAAGTGTTCTAAGAGATAAAATGTGACTAATCAATTGTACAGCGTAAACAGCCTGTCCAGTGGGTGGGTTGAGAAGTCCGGTTGTTGTGTTTGGAACTCAACTTCATACCATTCACATAGTGGATTTAAAATATCTGATAAGTAAATGGTGCATATATGCTACATAAATTGAAAACAAATGCGGCTGGGTTATCGCTCTTCGATAAACCTCGGGGAAGGTAGTGAGTGGTTATGAGACACGGTTACTTTGTGTCAAGTAGACCAACTACGTTTGATAAAGTAACTCTACAGAAGATCGTTGAGAAGTTGTTGTGTCATCTCTTTGTCAATGTTGTCTTATGCCTCAAAGAGTAAAAGCTGATCAGATCTCGACCTTACAACAGGTTACAGCAGAACAGAATAAAGTTTCAATTTTGTCCAGCGCAACTTAAACCCCCTTCCACGGACCTGTATTTGACCTACTACATAAGGGAAGGTAAACATTTTGTTTATTACGGCTGGTAATAGTACACGGGTCTACGGTATTAACCAAGCAAACTGTTGATGAAAACGATGATAGTTTATACCTGTTAAACCATCCATTCTCATTTTTGGTTGAATGAATCAATCATCTGAAACACTGCTGATTTCGATCACTGATGCGAACGGATGAAACAGGAAGTTGTACACTCCTAGGAATCGAAGAATCTGGTGGCTTAGGACTTTTGTAACATGAAGGTTGAATGATGCTGTGTGCATATGGATTACTCGATCACAATAACTCATTTCTACCTCCTTCATAGCTCGGCCTGCCGTCCTTATTCTCTTGAGACAATTATCCAGAAATACCTATTGGCATGCTATCATCTATACAGTTGCTTATGTTTATCAGCTATGACATTTATATCTTGATTTGGATGCCCTGGTCTATACTATGTTCGAGTGACAGCACGAAAGATGCCCATTTAAATATCGTTCACAATATGTCCAGTCGATAGTCTGATTAGAGACTAGAATGTATTTCACAGCAAGAAGAATTATGAACTGAGCTGGCAAATCTTTTAGAGTATGACACAAAAAGGGGTTTATTTTGTTTCCGATATGGTGAAGGCAGAAATGAACATGTTAACACCATACGAATGTAATAACTTCCCGGAATGCATCGATTATAAGCTTACAGAAATCACTAGGTGAAAATCAAAAACGTGATCAAATTCCAACTACTGTTTTGACTCTCATTGTTACACCTAAGATACTAATCAGATTTAGTTTAAAGGGCTTAGGTTGGTTCTAGAAAATGACAATTTGGAATACTACCTGAAAATGCTTAAATTGCTGTTTCTAACCAGAACTTTGTTAAAATGTGACTGAGGACTTGAACAACTAGATCTAAAATGAACAGGCAACATGATTTTAGACCAGAAAAACTTGTCTTGAAGCTTTATGAAGGCCTTGCTCGGGCTTTTGCAGTAATGTTATCATTGACGCTGTTGGTAGCGGATTGAATTAGTGTGAGCCGCAGCTACATCCTGTTGGTTGTTCTGACTGCAATCTGACTTCATTGATCTTTATCATGAACAAACTATGTTTTATAACTTAATACCTTGGAACATATTTCACTATAACTGAGATTGTCGACGTTTTCAGATAAGACCTAATTGTAAAAAGTCAGGGCTTCAGCTGGATTCGAACCAGCGACAGAAACATCATTGAGTTATGTGTCGTATCAGTAAACAGCTTCGAGTATAGAGGGGGGATGTGTATTTGCAGACGTGTATCAGTGTCTTAAACGCACGGTCTCAGTATAGGCGTGAGACAGTCGAACAGCTACAAACCGAGCACAGCCGCGCACCTATCGACTGAACAAGCGGGGAAGCCGATAGCAGACTGTCGATCAGACACCCGAGTCGATACTAGTCTGAAACAACTCTACTGAACCCAGTCTCATAGATATATTTACTGTTCAACTAGAAACAGTTGTCTGGCCAGAAAAGGTGATTGATCGGCATGTTCACACACAACAGTAAGGCTAACTATAATTGCTGAATGAGTGAGATGTTATTTTTGTCGAGAACACGCAAAAGTCGGGGCTAAACAAATGAAGTTCCTACTGAGCAGTAATATATTTGGAGTAAAATAATGCACGATCTGTTTACTTCTTTGCTTACTTCTATAGAATCGAAGATTCACATTACGTATTCTCCATTAAAGCCTTAAGTTACCGCCAGTCAGTATGAGAAGGATGACTTAGATAAAACTGAACGTGATAGGAGTTTCATTAAAATTGTTGTTATTTAATCCACCTAACCTGATGGACATTTTGTATGATTTATTTCAGCTAGAGATGAACAACATAATCATGTAGTTTAATGAAGACAGAATCCTAACTGAAAAGTCCTAATTACGGCGTCGTCGATTGGATTAAGCACAGCGATTCTGTTTGCTTTCCTTTCGAAGTGACCGGACAAGCCAAAAACTATTTGCACAAGGTTGTGGTCGAGCGTTCAGGTATGATCACCAGGTCATGCCTATTGTAAGATTACTGGCGCTGTGGTAAACAAGCTAATATTACTAATGAGTAGTTTGACAAAGTTGATGATTTAGATGAGACCTAATTGTGAAAAGTCAGGGCTTCGGCTGGATTCGAACCAGCGACAGGAACACCATACCCAAACGCGACAAGTGCCCTACCAGCTGAGTTACAAAGACACGCCAGGGGCTCGGAAATTTCACATTCTGTCACTGATTTCAATCCAGCTGGAGCCATTACCTTTCACAATTGAGTCTTATTTGAACCACGATAATCTCACAAGCGCGGGAGTCGGAGTGTGATTTCCGGTTTGAATGAGGATATACACTACAGTTGAGATCTAATCAGAGCAAAACTCATGTCTAGTACTTTCTTTTGAAGTGGGCTAGCGTAAAAACGCAGTTGAACGCGAAAGCTACGATCAAACGTGAGTGACCTTCAATGTGAATTAATCCAAGTAACTGAAATTCTGATAATGGGTTACCTGCTTAATTTACTTGTACTGATCAAGTACACCTTGCTTTCTTCGCCTTGAAGGATAATTAATACGCACGAGGTTAATTTCATCTTTCAGACTGCCTACTTTCTCTTCCATCAGGTATGCTGCTCACTTGCCCTTGGGGCGTGAGCGAATCTTGCGAGATTAGAAAACGGTTGATTGTGTTTAGTTAGAGTCGACAGGTCTGGGGCTAACTAAAAACAGGGCGGGAACGAGAATCTAATAAATACAATAGGCGCCGAAAGGGGAGAATGCCAAGAGGACACGCGTATGCATTGGCGAGCAGGAAGTTGCAACTTGCTGAACGGCCGAATTCTGTTCACCGGTTAACGTACACTCATTCACTGGCACACACACATACTCGCGTGCTCGCTGAGGGACATACTGACCATCTGCCATCAGTGACATTTTCCAAACGAGATTGAAAAAGCAGGTCGATTGTCGATGACGTATACTGCATTCCCAGCCCACTGCATCCGAATGTGACAGTGTTCCAGGAGGCAAACGAACTGGCTGTAGAAATACGGAAGGGGGACTGTCAGAGGAAAAGTAAAACCTGTGGTATCTGAAAATGTCTTTTGTGTGGGTGTGTCCACTTTGTGAGTTTTTCCAAGCTTGTATTCTGGTTGAGTGGTCATTCTTCAGATAGCAAAGGTAAAAAACTTTCATGTTTTTACTGGTGCGACCACTTTGAATCGTAACTACAACGAGTCACTGGAGAAACTGGATTAAACTTGACACAGCAAGAGCATTCACACACGTACGTGCGTAAACCCACAAATGTGTTCGGATAAACTCACTGAACAGGTTAATTATGGGGTCGTATTTAAAGAAGAAGGAACATATGAAACCTGCTGTAATTATCTTCAAAACTGTCATCGGAGTACGCTCCAGTTTGATTGAGGTAAAATGTACTAACACACGGTGGGTGACCAAGGTAACGAAATGTTTCGGGTGATGGGCGGACATTTCGGATTCATTGAACAGAGGTCCCCCTTTCAAACACAAGAATAAACCATAATTTGTTCCATATACTAAAACTAGACATACTGCCAACAGTGACAGGTGAGTTTCTGAATGTATGATTTAAAAACCAGACCCTAAACCAGAAGAAACAGAAATAGTAGATGCAGCATAAACTTTGATTGTTTCAGTCACGTTGAACTACCGATAAATTTTGTAACCTACAAATGTATATTGTTGAAAAATGTATGGAACTCATAGATTCCGAACGGTGGGTGAGCAAAAGTGCAAATGGGGTCCGGAAGCGACTTTACCATGTACACGGCGAGAGCCGAATATACTCTGATATACGAACAGGGTGAAAGTGAAAATTAAAAATCCAACAAACAGAACAACAATTTGGAGCATAATTCGCAGATTATAACCGTGTTCCACCGGAACATATTTGCAAAAATGTCATTACCCAGATTGCCAATATTTCAGATTACTTGATGAGTAGTTGGGGATTGGGCTAATTTCAAGTTGAACATCACTCATATTTGATCAGAGACTTCGCAGTCTGATAGACTTTTCAGCCGGCTTTTTTTCGAAAGTTTCGTTCTTGTTGGAGCTCATCAATAGTGAATATACCTGCGACGACCGGGACTAGAACTCTCACCACGTTTTTATGAGGCAACCGTGTTTGCTACAGCGCGATTGACCTCACGTTACACACGACCAAATTATCATATGTGAACACTCAACCATTTTCGCTTGTGCGTAATGATCACGCTGTCCAGTCGTCTCTATAGGTGACACAGTTACTGTCTGTTAACTCCAGTCGATAACCCCGCGGTGAAGCCACGATATACACTACTGACGAGCTCTAACAAGAATGAAACTCGAGTCTACTGCTTCTTTTCGAAAGAAGCAGACTGAAAGGTATATCTGAATGCGAAGTCTGCGAACAAATGTTAAGGGTGTTCAACTTGAAATTATCAATATTTGTTTGGCTAGTGTTCCTTTGGTTCGATAAAACATATCAAGCTTAGATGGACCAAAAAACAGGAGATAACCAAACAGAACAACAGACAGTTCAGAATATTTGTTTGAAAACTGGTTGAAAAATAAAAGAAAGATAAATAGTCACCTTGAGTCTAATACGAATATACTGCTAATTAGCAGTAAGATTTGGGAGAAAATTCAATTCAGATTAAGAAGGTGCCTTACCGATTCCAAGGGTTGAAAACTGAATACTTACATAATCACACATCTTCAACAATATTAGGATTAATTAATAAAAGTGTATAGTCTACATTTTGAAAAACCTTTAGGGATTAAAGCAACTATGTCAACAACCTTTTGGTGTGCAGCCAAGTTCTCATGTAACGCCACTCTGCACGTCGTGGGAAGTGAGTTCTTTCTACAGGTAGGTTGCGTAGCACCCCCATTTATCAGGGTTAAGAACCTCTCGTTACTACACAGTACTGTGTAATATCCGGTATCTGTTTGATGCTGTCTGCCGCTCGCAACCCTGGATAAACAGTTTGTTTCCAATCCATGAGCTCGCTCAAACTGATTTGAAGCGTTCTAGTTTTTTATTCAATGACCTATAAAAGAGAGTAGTTGTGAGCAACTTTTGCACTCATATCACTTGCTACTGAAACTCCTAATCAGGTCTTGTCATTTACAATCCCGACTTGAAAAGAACTGAGGCAGACACGGCAAAGTGAATGATTTAACAGAAGACTTGGGAACAGGAGCACGGGAAAATGAGGATGTGGAGTTGGACCTAATCAAGGATGTGGAAGATGGGGTGAATCATTGAAATCAGAATCCTTCGGAAACAAACAACTCACAAACTTTCAGATGTTGACAGCTAGTGAATGCAACAAGAATGGATCGAGAATTACCACGATCGCTGGGTAAATAATTCGTGAACATTTGAGTGATTTAAAATCTTCGTTTAGGAGACTAGAAAAACTTACCAGCGGGTTGCAGAACCAAAGGATGAATGGGCGTGTATTCAGTGAACGGAAGGTGAGATTATACCAGAATGAAAATGATACCGGAAGTAAAATATCCTATGTGATTCCATTAATCTGTTTAAAAAATAGTGTTGCCTTTAAGTAATTGCATCAAATAGTGACTTACAGTGAAATATGGCTAAGTGAAAGATCTGGATCTAGAAAAAGCTGCTGTTTTCAGTTTTTAGTCGAGTAACAAAAGAAACTCGGCTTTGAATTTAGCTGTAATGGTATATGTCATTTTAGTCACATCGAAGCTATTGCGATTTTTGAGTTTTAAGTACGTAAACCGTTCGCCTTCACGATTTTCTCTGATTCTATCCATCCACTTCATTCCGATCTTCTCTAATATAATTACGCATTCTTAGTAAATTCCGGTTTTAAGTCTATGTATTCGAGTACCTGTGTTGGATATCATGCAGCCTAGTTTGTGAGTAGTATAGTGCGTACTTTTGCAAACTGAAGAGCAGGTTTCGACGCTATGGAGACCAGGGACCAGAAGCGACTATTGGAACCATGTATATGCATTATGGGGGGAAGTGTCACCTAGCCAAATGACAACGCACTGCTGCCCAGTGTGCACGGATACCCGTCGGCCATGCAAGAGTGTACGCGTTCGTTGCTCTACGGTTTCACACAAGTTGTTGGGGATTTTGTTCGATGGAAAACTCCGCAAGCCAAGCGTCTTTTGCAGTGACAAGATTTGTCCGTTTATTGTCCCACGCACAGCACGGTTTCTCATCAGTCATGGTAATCTTGAAAAGGATTGACTGTAAACCCGATCAAATAAACTCTTTTTTAAAGTAGTGTATCCATTCAAAAACTGTGCCTGTAATTGCATGATATTCACTCCCCGTTGCGGTAGAACAATTGCTGGACTTGAATTGATTGTGTTATCCCGAGAAAGGAAAAGGAAAAGTCAACAGAAGGGAACTTGTTGAGCTCTGAGGAGCTTGTGTACGACTAACCTGTCAGTTCAGTCAGGCTGTTTTGCAAGTTAGAAAGGAGATACTGAAATACCGTATGCCGAAATCAACACGGAGGTGAGCCTTAAGAAACCAGCCTGTAGCTCAGATAAAATGGAAAAGTGGAGAAAGAATGATGTGTTGCAAAACACCGATGTCTATGATAAGCGTAGAATGCATTCGATCATTTAAACTTGTAAACTGAGAAGGACTAGAAAGAAGACCCTTAAGTAGGATTACAAGAGACAGTTAGATATCATGAAAGTAGCAACTTCCAACTGACCCAGTTGAAAGTACCGTAATGCGAAATGGGATGGAAAAATTGGAGTACGTTTCATTTGCTGTCCAGAGGTTTTAGTGTACACGACAGGCTAACTCACCAACGATGGACACAGACTGACGGTAAGCAAATTGACGTGGATTGATTTCGTTTATGCGGAAATTGTGAGGAGAATTTTCTCGAACACTCTGGACCCCCTCGACATACACGCAACCAGATGAATTTTGTGAACAAAAAGAGGAAGTTGAAACACTACTGGATACTTATAATGAGTAGTTGGTGACAGAAGTCCATTGATGAACGAGTGACCTGTGGTTGGTTATTGGAGGGTAATAGGGGACATTGGTTAATGGATATTGACCGGCACTCACAGGTTGATGGTCTTACATCATATTACGATTGCGAAAGTAAAAGTATACGAGTCTTAAATTCAACAAGCGTTAATTTAAGTTCTTTAATGCTCATCGTTTTCGTAACATTGATCAGCCATCTGAATGGAATGTAGGATTTCGACTGGAGTTGGAGTTCGTTACTGACGATTATCAATTTTAGTTCAGTGGACAGCTACTATATATAAACTCACGAAGAACGAGTAGTCTGAATGTCCATTACAATTCAACCTGTTTTAAATTTGAATGTGAAAATACGATCAAGTTTAGTATGCGGCTAATGGAGTACTACTGTGGTGATTGCCAATGAATATTCCAGCAGCGTAAAACAATTGGTTTCCTTGAACAGTTTGAACAAAGCAGTTAGAACACGAACACTGGGAGATGCAAGCATTTCGTATTGACTCATCAGCACCAAATTTACAATAAGACGGGTGCGTTTTTTATAACAAACAACTAAAGGAGTGGATAATCAATAAGCGGATCAGGATAGGTCATTGAGTCCAGGGAAGGGTCAAATTCACGAACAGCTGTTTCTGAACACAGACAGCTGGCTTGAATCGGTTGATTGCGACTACTTCGGCAAACCGTAAGAATCCTGGGTTAGAATGACGTTACAGGATTATGAATGCACAAGATGGATCGATAACGTGAACAGTGGTCAGAACGTGTCTAGTGACTGAGGAAACTGGCTGTTTATGCGTTTCAACAACATTGCCGTTTTTCGGTAACACGGACTTCTGCACCCACTTAGGTAGATGTTCCTTCATTCTGGAGCTCAAGCATCTCTCGGTTCTGCCTATGCAACTTTCATCGCAGTTAAATACAAATTGGTAAATACAATGTGTAGTGGCACCGATGGGCTGATCTCCTTTTACTGAAGGCACTGCTAACTTCAGAGTCGGAGCGATTACACGGAGTTCAACTGCACTGAAAGTCGCCTTGTCTGTGTGAACAGAGTATTTACTCATGTTCCTTTATGTTGGACCGGTGTGAAGCTGCTGAAGTTTAAGTATTGACCGGACCACTTGGATTTCCTATAGAATTCTAACCGAGCCATCTTTTCGATGATTTATGAATTGTTGACCTCAAACTCACAAGTAACCCTGATAGATAATCTGGTGCAACGTCTAAATAGTTGTCACCCTAACTTGAAGGTTGCTTGTAAATTTGAGGTCAACAACTATCTGCCATTTCTATATATACTCATAAGTCGTCGAGAAGATGGCTCGGTTAAAAGAAATGTCTATAAGAAATCTACGTGGTTCGGTCAACACCTAAACTTCAGCGGCTTCACGCCGGTCCAACATAAACGAACACTGGTGAATACGCTTTTTACACGGGAAAGGTGAATCTGTACGCATAACAGTCTTGCGGACGAACCAGATCTGATTACTTCTGTCCTACAGTCAAATGGTTACCCCAGAAGATTTATAGATAGGCACAGTAGACAAAAAGTATCATCCGAAGAGGTGGTCATTGTAAAGAAAAAGATCTACATAGAGCTGCGCCAAACAACACAATGCTTGAATAATTCGATAAAGCAAACATTCAGTGCGGCTGAACTCCGTGTAATCGCTCCGACTCTGAAGTTAGCAGTGCCTTCAGTAAAAGGAGATCAGCCCATCGGTGCCACTACACATTGTATTTACCAATTTGTATTTAACTGCGATGAAAGTTGCATAGGCAGAACCGAGAGATGCTTGAGCTCCAGAATGAAGGAACATCTACCTAAGTGGGTGCAGAAGTCCGTGTTACCGAAAAACGGCAATGTTGTTGAAACGCATAAACAGCCAGTTTCCTCAGTCACTAGACACGTTCTGACCACTGTTCACGTTATCGATCCATCTTGTGCATTCATAATCCTGTAACGTCATTCTAACCCAGGATTCTTACGGTTTGCCGAAGTAGTCGCAATCAACCGATTCAAGCCAGCTGTCTGTGTTCAGAAACAGCTGTTCGTGAATTTGACCCTTCCCTGGACTCAATGACCTATCCTGATCCGCTTATTGATTATCCACTCCTTTAGTTGTTTGTTATAAAAAACGCACCCGTCTTATTGTAAATTTGGTGCTGATGAGTCAATACGAAATGCTTGCATCTCCCAGTGTTCGTGTTCTAACTGCTTTGTTCAAACTATTCCAGTGATTTACATAGATGACTTCATTGGTATCCTTTTTTAATGCTAATCTACCAAAATAAAATGTGACTGTCTGTCATTGTGCTTTCAGTGTTTTATTGAACTTGTCCTTCTGTGTGAGCGTTTCACTGCATTTTGTTATGTCAATTTGCAGAATATTACAGTTGGGGTGATGGCATTCCACATGCGCATCATGGATCTTTAGAACTGGGAGGCCATGCAAAGTCACATTGGAATCACGAACTATGTGGAACATTTTAAATTTTGGTGTCTAAAGTAGAAAGACGTCAAAGGTTAGACGAAAGCAGCTCATTTTGGGAAACAGGCATGTGATACTGAAGTACATGGCATTTCTAGAATTCTGTGTTATACTTACATGCACTGCGTCGACATGATTATTGGTAAACATGTGCAAAAAGTTAATTTCGATGTATCCGATAAAACAAAATTTACTGCTGACGGAAGCGAGAAATGCTAGAGTTACCCTCCATATTTCAGATACAGTGGCTGAATACAAAGCCATTGACCAACAAAAACGCAACCTCACGATTGTTTAGTTGGTAGAAATACTCTTTCTGATCGATAAGGGAAATTATTATTGTTGCCAAACTGTACTGTTCAGACTGAGCGAGTCTTATGTGAGCATTATAGAGACGCTAGAATAGCCATAACAGAGGATTTTGTAGTGATATACGAGGGCAATATCTTTAGCCAGCATTCGGGTCAGTCGCACTGATTACTTGAAGGATGAACATGAGACCATTGTCTATCCACAATTATTCATAGAGGCACTGTACATTTTGTAGCCGGAAACACTTACGTATAATTTTCGTCAAGCTAAGTGTCAACATTACGATACAGTTGGATACATCCAATCAACGCGTCAAGTTGCTGAGATTTACTTCGTTTAACAGTTGTCAGTGCAGTAAAATCATTTTTCCGAATACGGGTCCACTGCTATTTCCGCTAAATTTCTTTGATATGCAAGAAATCAGCTGACCACATTCTATCGCCAGAGGCGTTCCACATTCATTCATCACAGACGGTGTTGATTCGGGGCAGAATCCGTCAAAAAGACTTTGGGTCATGTGAACTTCGTGATGACTGTGGCTGCAAATCGCCCGTCCAAGGACTCTAACACCTGGTCTCTAGACTTAACGAGAACACATTACCCGCTATGCCATCCTGGTATATGTACAGGAGTGAATATGTTCAGCTTTAACCTCATTCCCCATGATGTTCTCTTTATGGACATAATGGGATTCGAAGTACATTTTTAGACTGTTCAATTTAGTTGTTTATGTTACTGTACCAACTGCCGATGGTTGCTTTCCATGCGTAGACTCTAACTAGTTATAAGTCGCATATTTTTTCGATTATTAAACTGATATATACAGAACCAGATTTATCTGCGTAGACCTCCAGTATTCCGTCCTGTTATATTCCAATCAAGAGGTCAACAATCGCCCTGCTAGAGTGCTTACAACTGTTCACCATAATTTATTCTATAAAACTGACTGTGTTTAACACCCGATGGTTCCGTAAAGCAATCTGAAAGTTTTCTTGAGGGCACTGCCATACGTTCACTATCTATCCTAAGCTCATTTGAACTATTTCCGTTTGTTGAACAACCTGAAGACCGCATGCGTCTGTTTGTGTTTACATATCGATTCAAACGGGCGTCCGCGAGTTCAACGAACAGTTATTGCGTGGCCGAGAACGAAAGCGCGCGGTACGCAAAGGAACCATCGGTGTCATCGGTCGTGGTGACACGACTTTACGGCGTTGCGATGCATGCGGCCGCGAATGCGCTGGCCGTTTGGGATTAGTAGATCACCACCCTACTTATGATATATATCGTCGGCGAAGTGACGACAAGAACGTTAGGCTCAGTTAGGTCATATAAGTGTATTCACTCTATTTTTGTTAATGATTGCATCGATCAAGACCATTGTCGTTGGCCAACTAATCCGCTTCCTTTTTCAGAAACTTGAGTGTTTGTAGTTTTCTTCCCATTCTTTTCTTTAGCTTTGTTGGTGTACTGAATGATGAATCGTCTGTCTGATCTTTTCGTAGTTCAACTTTTGATTTTGTTTTTCAACTTTATCCTCTCTAGAATGCATTAACATGCACTCGTATGCTGAAATGTTTCTTGTATTACATTTCACACATTTTTCTTCTTAGTATAGATCTTGTCATTGCAGTCTCTCTCTGTGTTTATCTTCCAAGAGATAAAGGTTTCCTTTTCGTGCTAGCCATTCAATTGGCTTGCCAGCATTGGTCGGCTGGTCATAAGGGCTTCACTCGCACACCCACTGGTTTTATTCCTTTGGGTTTACACCGGATACGTGGTGTGTGAGTGGAACCGCAAGTGGTGCAGCTCAAGTCACTTGGGGTGATGGTTTAAAGCGTAGGTGTTTCTGACTTCAGTCACTGTGACAAGCTAATCCGTTTCGGATGCCGCCAACCAACCAACATATCTGAAAATTCCGTATATTTGGTTTGTATTATCGACTGTTTCTTGTCAATCTAAGTTGAGAGACTTGGTTTTTGAAAGCTGTCAAACATAACCAGGAGTGTGCATCGAGTCACCAAATCGGTTTGTCAGCATCATAAGCTTTTGTCTATTTTTCTCAGAAAATGTGCTGCGCTATTTGGTTTATGTGAACTACATAAATCTCTGACGGAGTTAACCAAAGTAATCAGACGCCATTTCAATTCTCCACTTGAACGACACTTCACTAAAACACCGGGAATTTGGGGTGACTAGATGGTTATTTTTAATCGGTCCTTGTGGCAATGAAGTTGTACCACAGCTGTATATTCTACATTAATTTCTTGGCTCAGGGTTTTACTCCAAACTGAAAGATTAAAATTTGTTGACCCCGCCTAATGATAAAGCTAACAACTATCAATCGGCATCGATTTTGGCCCTTCAGTCTGGGTGCTTCTCCTACTATTTTCGAAGAGGTATTTCATCACCGTTACTTTGTAGACGGCTATTTAACAAGACTGTATGTACTTCCATCGAACACGTTTACGGCGATCGTCTGTGTACTTGCTAGAGCGATTTTTCACTGTGAGCTCTTCAGAATGTATTTCTGAAACCTCCCAATTCTTATACCGTGGTTATGTGATACACAAAAGTGGACTTCTTCCAGCTCCATTTCGTTTCTATCATTAATCTCATGCCTGCTCCCCTAACATTTTTTGGGGCCTGCGCTCTTTTCGTGTACGTACCACTGTACTCCAGAAATACTCCGTGTTTCATTAACAAAGTAGGGGCTGTTTTGAGCTCTCTTGAACCACAAACCTTTTCCGTGAACTGATGAATATGAAACCTTAGTTCGAAACATTTCAAATGTCTTTTCAACCAAAGTTATTAAAGTTGATTTTCGTCACGGTTGAAATTAACTATCATTACGCACTTGTCCTCTACCGGAATTAGGTATTCCCTAGAACAGGACGATTATCGTGTGCTGTACATTTATGGAGGACTCAGTTTGTTGAACGTCTTTACGTCCAAAGTCAAAGTGAAATATCAAGTTTCCTAAGGGTGCTACAAAACTTCATAACTGCTTGTTTGATGTTCATTCTGTCATTATTACTGACCATGAAGGTTTAAACTTTATCTACAACCTCTACCGTTCCAGGTCTGGGACATTTGCAGTCACCGTTCAACGGTGAGGTTCGCACTTGTGCCTTACTCTTGACCTTCAGTACTGCTGTGCAAAATATATTCCACCTGTAGACTATTTACCTCGGTACGACTAGTTTGAGGAGAGCGATGATGCTGACTGCGGATTACTCCAACAACTACTCGTAGTTCCATCAATTTTGGGTTGTGAAAACAAAAAGTAGTAACATTTAATTTTGCAGGCTGTTAGAAATGATGGAGAAAGATAAATAAAACGTCAATTTTATGAACTCTCTTAACTTTCTGTTATGCCGGGTGGACTATTGTGCATAACTGTTGGGATCATTTTACCATGATTAGAATGTCTTACCATTCTGGACGACCTGTATCCTTGTCAGCCGGGTATTGAAAAGGTAAAAGTCTTGGTTCGTTCGTCTGTGTGGTTCTCGGAGCTTGTCCGGGTTTTATTGTGACTTGGCAAAAATTGTGCTCACGAAACACACCTTGGACATTCGTGGCCAGTATCCTCTAAAGTAAGACGACATGTTCGTACCAGTTACTGTACAAGTGACCAGTATAGTGTAGTTGGAGTTGTTGTACAAACCACAGGCAATGCTCCAAATACCCAATTGATAACATTTGTAAGAACAACGCGTAACTATGTCCCAAATGTTATGGAAACAATGGTAAACTGCGTGTTTGGTCAATGCTACAAACAAGTTTTCGATTGCTTGTTAAGCTGTAGCAGTTACAATCAACGTACTTAGCATGAGCGACTAGAAATCGACTAAATGCAATAATTACTTATGATAATAAGGGCTGATCAACTGGAATAGTTGATTGCAAGTGAGAGTCACCGGATACAATCATTTGGGTTCGAATACACAAGATATCTATCACAAGTCTTAACCAGAGATCAGAGGCTGCTTTCTCAAGTAGACAATATGAAACTGTTCGTTTCATTTGTTTTCAACATGAAAATAAGGATCGATAAATGTAGCCTTTAGAAGAAACCTAACCGTGAAAAATCAGGACTTCGAACTGATTGATGTGTAGTATTACAAAGTGATCACAGATGAATACACAATGTTGACATATACTCTGTAACCGAACTACGTGGCATTGCGACCTGTTCGATAATGAAGAAAAAGCTAAACTCTGGACAAATTTACTTCACGAATGAGAAAACGTGAGAGGTAGATTGGGACTTGAAATATGGAAAGTACGAGATACCACGAGAGTCTAACTTGACCCGTTGCTTAGACTGTTATCGGTTGTAAATGCTCGCACAAAGGTAAACCAAACCATTGAAGAACAATCCATTGCCTACTAATACACATCGGTAGATGTGTTGACAATCCATGCTTCCGCACAGAAAAGGTGTCAGTTACGGTATGTTCGGATGGTTATCGTTTAGTGTACTTTACGAATTTAAACATGTAGTTCAATTTTGAATCACCAACATCTGTTCTGCAACGTTTAGGTAAGCTTCAATGCAATCCTCCAGTAAAATGTCTAGGATTTCTAATAGAATTTATCTTAATCAAACGCATACACGCACTAACTTGGTGACTTGAGGATTTAATGTATCGGAGCAGCAGCAGACCAACCCTCAAAACAGGGCAGTTACAGTAGTAAAAATGGGAGACGTTTCACTAGGGTAGGCAGCGTGGGTGTCCAGCGCAGTCACGATCGTAGTCAGACATTCAAAGGCATTCTCTCCAGTGCAAGTTTATTTTGATCCAGGTCTAGTTTAGCAGTGTCCGGCACACTGCGGTCATCATCCGTCGACTTAGATTAACCATGCAGCTAAAGTTCGCTATTAGCGTGATTAGTTTGAATTCATTAAGTCTACAAGGAGCACTTTTCCACATTTACAATATATGCGCTTAGAGTTAACGTTCGGTTCTGGTGTAATCCATTTGTCTTCAGAAGACAACGTAGCAAATTTATCGGAACACCCAATTATGGCAAGGTGCTGATCTGCTATCTAGCACCTCTTCACTCAGGAGGTGTTGACAAGCTTATTGGGCATATATTCAGTGAACAACACACGAAAACAACAATGCGATATGTGATCTTATTGAAAGACTGTATGATAACTCCACGTTCTTGAAGCACTTCGAACGTGAGTTTGACTCCATTCATCATGACACTCGTATAGCGCTTACAGACCAAGTGAACTAAGATCTAGAGGGTTGGTGACACGATGCGTTGTGAATCTGGGACCGACAAATACGTCACCGAACTTCCCAACGCTGTTTCTGCATAATCTAATACTAGCCTACACCGAGGCATACCACGTCGGGTTCAGTACTCTGAACAGTAGTTCAACGGGCTATCACCGTCTCTGTCTGCGCCTTTTATCGTCTGTGATAACCTTTGACTTATGGAGGTTCCTCCAACACCCGCAACGAAGTTTTCAAGTGATACCAAACAAGAGAAATATCAAAAAGTTCATTGATCACAAATACTTTTCGTGACTCCGTTCAAACTGTTGGACATTTCCATAGTTAGAACGTTTTGTTCTAACGAGATTGTTTCAGATGACGGGGGTTTGGTTAGCGTTACCATTATATTCAGGGGTGGCCTACTTCCAGGGATGTTTTAATCACCCGAGGCACAACTCGATTTCCACAGTTGTAAATCTGTTTATTATCATTGTGCCTAGCTGACCGAACTTAAGTTGCAGTCAGATATTTTCGAAAAGCACAATGGATGGTGGCTGTTCTTATCATATTATCACACTCTGCCAAACATATCAGCAGTACCATTAATAGGAAAGACACTCCATATATCTCTTCAACTACAAATCTGGATGCAACTGACATGGCGAAGCTTTCAGAATAGCTAACGAAAACGAATTTGTGAAGGTTTTTAACAGAATCTATAATTCGACAACCGATCAGGTTAGTGAATAGGGAAATTTATTACCGACCGCGAATACTTCATGTGAAGTGCAGCAGGATAGCTTTAAAGAACACACTGGTCAACTTTGAATAAAGGAATAGAAAAATCTCTCAGATAATAAGCGTACATTATTAGGTACATAACGAAAGTTGAGCCAATTTTTTTATCTTACGATTAGCTCGGATTATCCCCCTCAGATAGGCGGGTTTAGTTCCTTCGTTTCAAATGGTACTTGTATTTGACAAATGTGGGATTTTGTTCTGTGAGAAGAAAGGCATGTATCTGCATCAATCATTGATAATTTACAACATAAGAGTTGCGCATTCGCTGGCAAACTATCCAGTGAAGATGATACTCGTACAACGTAAACCAAGATACGACTTGCCAAAAAAACACCGTCTGTAGCGTTGTTATGATCTCAGTCAAGCCGTGATAAGTCACGTGCACGAAAAATATGTGCAGGATGCTCTACAGCTGGGCTGTGCAATCTGATCGGTCCGTTCTGCCGATATTCAGACAGCGGCTACTCTATGTGGGGCTTTTTCGGCCCCGAGAGTGGGGGCCCGAAGAAACGGGTAGCACTGACTGAGAAATTCGATCGATAGAGAGAACAGTTGTAATCAGTGAGATTTTTCTCATTACCATCAACGTATATGAGTTCATTCGTATCATTCATGGATTTGTATCCTACATGTCTGATATTTTCTCTGGTAGTTCTGTCAAATACTTGTTTTCGAACTGTCATTAAGTGCAACCGCTACTCATTTGTTTTACCGAAGATATTGTTAAAATATTACACTGTGTTTCAGTGACTCTGTCCAACTAAGTGATGTGACGTCGGGAACTAGCTGGTATTCTAATCTACGTGAACCTCTAAGTGACACTACGGCCCAGGTGAATTCGCAGAGAAATTCCAGTGTTTAAATTGCATTTTATAAACGGGTGTTTGTGTTGCACGACCACAGAAACATTGCTCAGTGTATTAGCCTTTCAAGTTTCTTTTTTATTGGCAAAATGCGTTGACCTGATGGATCGCATTTTAGGGTTTCATTCAAAATATTTCAATTACGTGGTACTACTAATGAGTAGCCAAATGTTTGCACCAAAACCAGTATCCACGGACAGCACAATAGGATTGACGCCTAATTTTAAATAGTATGGTATTAGTGAAGCATCACAAATATTCCTTCAACAAACAACAGGGTGTGTGTGTTATTGTTCGTTGACTGGTTAGAAAGTCTGTTCTACTCGACCAACTTTGTACAACCACGAATGACAGATATTCGTATGAAGTGGCGATTCAGTTATAGGAACTGTCGAAAGAATATTTAACTGAGAATGTATCCTGATACAACCGTATTTCAAATGATGTTACATCTCTTGAGAGTTAACCTAACTCATAGGAGAACGCACAGTTTCGCTTGTAACACCGAAGCACCGTCATCCATCTTACACTTTTAATAAGTTTTTGTACGCCAAAATGCACAGATTTTGAATGCAATTACACCACGTAATTTTGTGACTGTAAAAATGTAGACACGTATCTAGTATAGCATAGTGTCTAATGTGTTACTTCGTAGTTAATTTACCACCACATACGACTGTGAACGGAGTTTGCTTATCAAATCCGACTTGACCAAGAACGAGTTTAAAGATGAAATGCACACACTTTAAACAACACACTACAACATTTAGATTTGTAATTTATCGGTATCATAGCAAGCGTCAACGTAAGCAACGTGTGTGTTTACGTTCTTCACTTTTCAATTCAAGTATAAGTTGAAGAAGTATTGTCACAAACAATATATTTTACTTTGCTATGGCTCCATAGTGAACGTTCGCAACAAAATTAAATAATTAGAGCCGAGTTGAAAGGGTATAATCCTTTATACTGAGGGCATCACTGATTGGCATGTCTGACCGTAGGCAAACACCATCCTTTGAGTCACAACCACAAAGTCGGTGGACATTTCTGGAAGCATGTTTTTAGAACAAAGTTTTCAGATACATAAGCATTTTTGCCTTCCTCCAACTTATAAGGATCCGATGTATTACTAGAAACCCTATGAGAAGTCGACTACCTGCTTGTAATCAGGTCGTTGAAAGAAGGAAAATGAACAAGTGGTAAAATAACATGAAACAAAAAGAATGTATCGAAACGATCAAACAAGCCATCTTTCGTCATATTGATGTAGTCTACCTTAAAACCAAATCAGTGAACTTGCTGCCACTTAAGTAGAGCCATTATATATATTTATAATGCTAGAATGAAACCAGTGACCAAATGCTTAAATCTTAAACAGTTAGGATTCACAGCTTTTGTGGAATAATTGCGCCTACTGAGATGCTTTACATTTTTACCTTGAATAACAACTTCAGATTGTTTAAGGCCTTTCAAACCAGTGCTTTAAGACCAGCAATGTGCCCTAAGGGTTATATCAAGGGATTTCTGTTTTCATTCTATTACTACCCGAAATCCCATAGTTTATCACTTCCTCTTCGCTGAAACACGTGTTGACTACACTACAGTTTTACCCACAGTGGACAGTGTGATTGCAATCGACAGGCTACAGACTAATTTAACCATATTACACCACTGGGCTGCGGACAAACAGCTCTCGTTTAGCTCGGCTAGATGCGATGTAATGCTGTCTAGTTATTGGGGATGTACATATAACTTTCTGCGAGTCAAAAATTAAATATAACTACACGTCAGCATGACCTAGGAATGATTGTCTCAAGCGACCTAACCCTGTCTCCCAACGTTGTTTCACCGGTCAAGAAAGTTAACACATTAGTTAAGTTAATCACCAGACTGTTTGGAGGATTCCACGTAGACCGGTTCACTATTATGTTTGACGTTAGTATGTCACTATCAAAGCTTATCGTTCTTATTTAATGATGACCTTAGTTCTTTTCGAGAATGTTTCACTTAAAGCTACAAAAAGGAAAAGCGACCCGATGTTCTATAACCCACTCAAATAGTTTGCGTAAACTAGGGTCTGTCAGGGAAGGTATGATTTTAATGCACAGAATTTCCTCTTAACTCAAACATCCTTTGCAAAAATATACACCTCACGGATGAGTCCCTAAGAATACAACTTTCATCAAACCGTTTCACAGGTAGGGAACATTCTCATCTTCCAGATATACGAATTCTGGAATAGCCTACCAGAGTCTGTTGTAACGTCATTATCATTAGCTCAATTCAAACGCAGAATTGGTATATTTATTTGGGATACTAAACCAGGTATTCGTATAGCTTGATCATCGTTGTCTGCTGTAGGTTGTAGCGCGATTGTAGTATGTATGCTAGACTGTGGTTGAGTTTCTTTCCAGCTCATTAACATTAATCCCTTTCAGTCTCTCTATTACTGACCCCCTAAAATCTGAAAAAACCTTCCGACTTGTCGCTTTCTTCCACCAAACTGTCCAAGACAGATTTTGATCTACATAGGCGTTCACATTTTCCTCTAATCTGTAAATTTCCTATGAATCTTATAAACAAACTAATGCTGGATCAGTCAACAGGAGGTGCAGATTAACAATATTTATCTTGGATTTTGTTAATTGATCGTTGATCTCATTGCACTAAAAATGGCACAACCACTCAAGAATGTAAACCTACCGACTACGTACAGTGTATTCGCACTAGCGATGAAGACAGACACTAGTGTCTTTTGACCCTAATCCCAACGGGTTGCACTTTACAGAAAAAAAGTGCTGAATCAACATCACTTGTCAGCAAAGAAAATCTTGTACTGCCTTTATGGCGTTAGTGATTAAGGAGTTAGTTATGATGAACCAGCCCCACATCTCCTTAGTTTCAATTGAACGAAACCTTCTCCCAGTTGTCATCAACCATGAGGCCGAACGAGCCAAGTGACAGGGAAATAAACTTGTGCAAACGGCGATCTTAATGGATGATGACGGTGAACTCAAGTTTATATTCAACCCGAAATTTCGCAATTGTGTGTTTGCTTGGTTTTACATCAGTCTTGGAATACTGTCCAGTCAACAGGGACAAACGTAAAAAAAACACAAATATCATATATCTATAAACATATGAAGCCAAGTCAGAACTGTTACTAGGTTAGGTGAATTTATTCTTTAATTGCAAGAAGCAAATTTTAAAATACTGCGACTACTAACAATGTCAATAAACTTACAAGTTGTAAGGACCGAAATTCTGTGAGAGCTTATTTCAAATTGAAAACCACCCACATTCAATTGCAGTCCTTTTATTCAGAAAAGCCCTTCGGCCAGCCCACTTCGTAAGGAATCACTAGACTCGAGTTTCGCTATTATTAGAGCGGAACAGTAGTACATATCCTTTTCCGAGCCGGAATTTGCACTCCGAAAATTGTATTCGTGAGATTAGTGTACTAATCACAATACTAGTAACTTCACAATAGGCATGACTAATTAGTTCATATTCAAACGCTCAACCATACCCTCATGTGAATAGTGTTCAGAGTACCACATCGTTCTGAAAAAAAGAAAGAAACAGAAACAATGTTTGCTGTGATCGATAATTTCGAGATTAAGAAATTAGAATTTCCTGAAGCCGCCAACTGTTGAGTAAAACCACGTGGTGATCAAACAACGGCTTGGTCACGAGATATGAAGACTCTGATTGTTCCATTGAGTAAAGTGGGTAGGTGTCGCCTGCCTGGCTGGGGTTCTCATAATCACTTAAATTGCCAGTGAGAAATGCTATCCGGAATGGCGGCGTACAGCATTCAATGGTGTATCTGCATCCACACCGTTTCTAATTCTGCAACCATTGACGTTTATTCTTCTAGGATATTCCACGCCACTACTGAGGTGGGTGGTGACCCGAGCCACAACACCTTCTGGTCAGGCTCAAGGTTGTTATGATGATGATGATGTACACTGTATGTTTTAAGACGTTTCAACTTATCGACAGGGACGAAGGTGGTACAGCTCCAGTTCATTAGACTGATGTCATCGTACCATAGTATCTACAAAAAACAATCCTCTAACGCGAAGTATCCCTTCAAAAGATTTTAGGAAAGTATTCAAGACCTCGGCTGATGAAAAAACGTTCTTTGGTCACGGAGCATTGCCAGGCACTTAAGACTGAATCATAGGCGCAGATAACCAATCGCGTTATTGCTTAAAATCACAAATCAGGACAATCTTTAGTCGCTACCAGTTGTAGAGTGAATCACCGTTATTTCTATCGACCCTTTCTTTTATATATAGATTTGAATCACTAATGGATTGGATGGGAAGTAATATTCCAACATGACAGCCGCTTTCAGTTCCATTGTGCTTTCTGGCAACAAGTTCAGACTATTTTCCCAAATTTACTCAACGATATATTATGTAGATTTTACTAATTTATAGCCTGAATGTTTCAGCTACATCCAGCAGCTGTCGACCGAGTGCAGCATTACGCTGATGATCTTAAACATACTTCCACATCTCTGGGTGACAGTTTTGTCATGACATGGATCATCAACCTTAGTCACATCTTAAGATTTGTCCTCATTCAAATTCGACAAGTCAAACTGCTATCGGTAAAGTTTTAAGGCTACACAACAGCCCTGAATAAATTCAATATACACAGCCGATTATTGAAACATTAAGCACTCATCACAGAGTGAATTGCACAATTTAAGCTACCTTACCAAGGATAGCTAATGACTACGTGGTGTGTAATCAGTGCCTGGGATGGCGAAAAATGGTAATCAAGGGAACAGCAGTATGGCGTACACAAAGTTGTTTAAGACACTCATCGTTATAAATGCGGCCATCAGCATCTAAATCCCGGTCATCTAGCTTTCGTTCGTCAATTAGTACTTTGCTCGGTCATGTATTCTGATCTTTAGTAGAAACTAGAGTATCAATGCAGTTAGTTGTGCGTCAAAGTTTAATTAGCAAGTTTGGTTGGCTGTACCCAGACTACTGTCAGTGACGAGGTAGGTTGCAATTGCAAACGGATTTCATTTATCAGCAGACCATGGGATCTAAAGAAACAAAGTCAAGTAAAAAGTCAAATTCAACTGACCAGAGAAAACGCTGAATTGTTGGAGTCATCTCTCACGTAAGTCCTTTCAAGATGATATACGAATCCAGCCGAGGCCGACTTTTCACAGTTGGTCCTCATCTAAAAATCATAAATCTGCCAATTTGCTTATTAGTAATACAAACATAAGTGACGAGAACTTTTAATCTGGTGTCGCAACTGTTTGTCGACGGAATTGACTAAGACCCCGTGTATCATAATTAGGTTTACTGAGATTCACGATTTCTAATGACTGGCTATGTAGCGACATAAATCTGTATTGTAATTGCTCACTATAGTGAACAGAATCATGTTCGCAGGCGAAAGACGTTAAAAAGAAGAGGTAACAAGACAGAAGTAGGAGAAAGAAAAAATGTCAAGTTCGACAGACACAATAAAGCTGGGAAGAAAAATTGGTCTAACAGAGCGATACACTGTGCCAAAGATACCTTATCAAGCAGTGCTCGGGAGAAGACGAACAGATGTATTCATTACAATTTACAGTAGCTGATGAGTTTTGTAAACACCATACTTTTTTGTTGCTCGAATCAAATAAGCGATGATAAGTTCCATTAATACAGAGACGAGTTTTATGGGAAATCTATTTGTGTGGCGCAACTGGAATCAAATTATATGTGTGAAGTTAGTATGAACTGAGAGAACCTGTGAACAGCTTCGTGACATATAGGAATCAGAAACTATTACTATCTTAAAGGTTCAATAAAAAATCTAGGCTATATTTTGTGACAACCGATTTCAGAGATTGTATTATTGAGCAGTGTATACAGAATGACATAATGAATCTGTTGAGTCTGTTTTACGAGTCTGCAACTCAAAATCGTGCAGATCAGTTAACCCGTCAGAATTAGCATTCAGTAGCAGGGACTAATGACCAGTACATTTTTTTAAAAATGCAGTTGATTTGAGAAACAAATAAACAGTCGGAATATGTGTCACTGAAAGTAACCAATTTTAACGAGCAAGCTGTTGATCCGCAAAGTATAAAAACAAGTGTAGAATCATAACCATCTGAAAAATATGCAGTGTGTAATACTTTCGAACACGATCATTGTATCAAATTTTGAAGTTCAATCGTAAAAATCCGACCTAACCTTAACCCTTTCAAGTGTTCAACCCAGTATATTGTGCCCCTCCTGTCTTCAACCTTTAATTAGACCTTGACGGACATGATTTTGTTTTATCGCATCAACTTGATAGTTGTGCGAATAGCTAATTACCGATTATTGTAATTTGCTTGAATAGGTCGTGCATCAACCTTTCGGGACTCGCCCCGTTGCCATTGTTTTAGAACTTGTTGACTGTTCGGAAGGACTTTGTTGGGTATAAATGTCATATTATGTGATTATAGTTCACCTTTATCCAGTTCGGCATCAGGTTGTAATTCATTTCTCAGAAAAAATCTATCGATCAAAACTGTTGAGGTTTCCTACTTATTCACTTTGATAATTTGTTCAATAGTACCGTAGCATTGTGGTGCAACCTTGTTTTGAATACCCGGGATCGCTGGTTTATCGCTAGGCGTTGCTGCATCATCTTTGTGGAAGATCGTACAATCATCTTAACATTTAAACTGTCCAATTCATACAGGAACATTAAAAATTAACGAAACCAGTAGGATAAACCAACAATGATGGGTCGAATATTGCAAAACGATATTGGCTTCATAACTCGCAAAAAAATCTATGGAATTCTATACTGTAAGGGTAAAGTGAAAGAGCAGGAAAACACTAAAAATTGGAATATTACATCCCTGAATTTTTGCGTCCCAACTGGAACAAGTAAACTGTTCTCCTCTGATATCGGTTTGATTGTGAAACATGTGAACATTTTTATTTTCACCTTTTCATATGCAACACTACGTGCAAAACACGTATTTCTCATTCGACTTCTGCATTCTGTGTGTTAGAATAACGAGGAGTTCCCTTCCGAATAGTCGGAAAAATAAACAACCACTGATTAGAAGGTGTCGGTTGATCCTGAAATATTTTTAACACGTGAACTAAATTTATTGCAGTAATTACTTGGTGATTTAAAAACCTTTCGGAGCTACTCGAAGCCTATCGGTTAAAACATGCTGACAAGTAATAGGCACAAGATTAGACAGATTTGAATGCAAGTCGGCTGTCTGCTAGGGTTTCTTCGATTGGGTACATGGGACTTCTCCATCGTCAGAATTACCATACTGTCTGACAGAGCCACTAAACATAATTATTTTCGGCACACTCACTAGATAGCCCAACCAATGAAGTATAACTACCGAATGATTTCAACCAGAGATGCACACACCTAGGTATTTTAAAATAATCCGAAAGTGAAATAGGCGATACTTGAACTGTTTCGTACATTTGTGCAGCGAGCCCCTCGAAATATTCACGTTCCAGAATGGATTTCACGGCCAATATTATCATCATCAACTTTAGGCAAGTCGATTCAAAACGCGTCTTGGAGGTATTTGCGAATATGAGGTAAGTCTGGTACACCGATTATACGAGGGTAACTTATGAACAGCCATGATGCATAGCAGATCAATATGTGCTCAGAACAGAATTATCATTGTTAGCGTTGGTTAAACTGCACTGACATACCGAGATGAGTT
>JTDE01001300.1:94181-138103 GCA_014338405.1 Paragonimus skrjabini miyazakii
TTGGGAGAGGTCAAATAAGTTGACAGTGAACCAGAGTACTGTGCACAGCTTGTATGCATTGCCATATTGCCAAAATAGGGAAACTGAGGGCTAGAATGTGTAGAGAGATTCCTGTATGACACAGGTGTTACACCTGATGATCCCACTGTTTCACTTGTGCCCGGAAAAGAAACTACGGGTTGGTTTGTGGTAACGCCATCTGATTGATTATGCGAGGTAAACAGATTGTTTGAACAAGGGTTCGTATTGTCGTACGTCAGGCGCTCGACCAACTCGTCCAGTTGCTGTTGAACACGTGGGGAAAAGCCATGCTGGCTAAGATTCATTCCGTTCGAGTTTGGTAAGCTTGCGGGCTGGGATTGCTTGTCTGGTGAGTAGTAGTTTGATCCGTCAGAACTGGTCTTCGTGCCCATCGTTTGTGAACGACCATCTAGGCGAGTGGTCAACATTGTTGGTTGTTGTGGTGGAGCACAGTGTACTTGTTGAGATAACGGATGCATGGAAGACGGGTAGTTTAGACCGATAGGAAACGGGTACATGGAAGTGGGTGGATACCCAGAGCTTGGATATGATATGGTATTGCTAGCTGTTTCGACATTAGGTGCGACGAAACATGTATCAGATTGAGCTGTTCCAGCGTTTGTCCACATGGGGAACGACCCGCACTGGGGCGTTTGAGAGGGATAGAGCATTGGCGTATACGCCGCAGGGTTTCCGGACTGACAGTCAGCCGAAGGATGTGTTGTGAGTGTACTGTAATCCGTGTTGGGTGGCAGATAATTAAAATTCGACTGCGCATTCCACATCAATGGAGTTGTGTACGTCGGACGAGTGCCCAACGACGGATGAGTAACAGAAGTTGATTGTGATGGAGGTAGCTGATAGTAACCAAACGTGGTGGAGGCAACCTGAGTCGGATTAATGTATGAACCAAGTTGGCCGCAACCGTTAATAGAATTCGGCATGTAAGGGTTGATATATGGTCTCACTGGGTCAACTGGAATTCCGTTGTTCGATTGAACGGAATGAAACGCTGCACCATTAAATGACTCAGTGGGTAAATTGTACTTAGAAGGGTTTGTTTGTAGGATACCGGCCTGAAGTGTGCGATCAGTTGTAGGTGTGGAGGCGGGAAAACACGACCGCGGTTGATTCATATCATTCAATACATTTGACACCTTGCTCCGTGCATTTTCGTCTACCTGAGTCACGTTAACGTATGAATTTGTTTCTGAATCCATTTGCTTGTCTTCGTCTGATTCAAGCACCGGTTTGGTGCTGTACGCGACCCGATAGGATAATTTTCCTGTAACCAAAAGACAAAACCAGTCAAGTGATGCAAACATTTTGGAAACTGCGCTGGTGGAAATGAGTAGAAAATAAACTGCAATCTATCAGGAATGAGCGATGTAAACTGTCCTCTGGAAGTGGATATAGTCTGGTTCGTAACGAGCTGTGCAGACCGTTCTAAAATGGTCTGAATCATATTTTCCGAGTCGCAAAAGTGACCATCTAACACCCTGGGTTTCAGCAACTACACCGTTCGTAGGATTCATCGGACCTGGTTCTTGACGACTTTTACTTGACTCAACTTTTACGGAAGAGTAGACGAGGGTGAAGATTGTCCAAATTTGACTACCAAAGAATTCACACGTAGATTAAGTGAGATGCAGTGGTCAGATTCTGTGGTCCACCCGACAAAAGGTGGGAAGAAAGACTATTATTAATGAGGCCCTGTGATACAACAGAAATCATACAAGCAGCATGCAAAGTAGGAGTTGCACAACGAAACTTCTCGTCTTCAAGAGATTCACAAGGAATATATATTTCAAATAGTGATGACTGAATAATCGTGCATAAGCTACCGGTGCATTCGCGCCCAGACAAAAACAATGAGGTGAAGATATAAATACACTGAATGAAGTTAGTAAACAGTGTCACCATAAAATCAGATTTATTGCAGAACGCACAAAAAGTCATTCTACGATGCAACAGCCGCGTTACCACCCCTAAGCTGAAAACGGCCAAATTTTCCGAATATAATACGCTAGAAGAAAGCACATTAATCACAGTTAGATCACATATCCACGGCGACCTCTTGAATATGATTATCGTGCCAAGTAATGCGTTACAGAGGCTAGGAAAGCGTTGCATAGCTGCAATATAGTCCTCTCAATGCTGCAAGAGGAACTGAACAAGATCCTTAGACGAGGTTTTCAATTGTGATATGGGGCACGGCAGGCTACTAAAGATCCAAAAGACCTTTAGCCCTATAATCTATCTTCAGGGAACTGATTGCAACAGACATGTCAACTACGGATCCACAAGCTTGATAAATTTTGAATTAATCGGCTTTGAAAAAACAACCAATGATCACTTGCAAGTTTCAGTATACGTCATACAAAATCGTTTTACGAACAGTGTGAACCGCTCATATATACCCAACATGGGTGAAGTCACGAAACGATTAATTAAAGCCATCAGGTATCATCTTTTCGAGTTTATTCAAAACATTCTGTAGAGCCATCCTCATATAAAATCTACCAGTGTGGTATAGACCGCTCTGTACTTCTACGATTCACAAATTATTTCAAAGACTAATGTTTTACCATAATATTCAACAGCAATCTATCAGACTAACACTTCGCAACTTGTCTTGTGCCTCAAGGGTCCATTTTAAATTTGCTGCTGTTCCCAGTTCTCATCCACGGAATGCCGAAATCAGTAAATTTCCCGATACTAATGTAAGCTGAAGAAAAAAAGTTGAAAAATGCTGGATAGTAATAGTGAAGTGGAGAAGCTTCAAAGTGGGCTCGACACTTTACATCAACGGGTCACAACGTACCGACTGCATTTTAACTTCCCTAAATCAGTGACGATGCATACTCTCCATGCGACGCGTACTGTGTACTTTTTAACGGCAGACCTATTGTGTCACGACTCTCGAATAATTCCAAGGAACGATCGCTTCAGGTATCAACCTGTTCCCTAACCGCATCCCTCTGACAAAAGGTCAAAATAATACGCGGTACTCTAGCCAGGTTGTTTAGGAAGCTTTAGTCCGAGCTTTCCGTTGATGTTTAACTCATCAGATTTTTATTTTCCAACTATACCTTACTGGAGATATCCAGCTAATTAAGAGAGTACAACCAGAGCTTACAAAGCGTGTATTGGAGTTCTGTTCGTTTGCCTACGCAGAAAATTGAACAGACTGAATTAACTCTACATCGGCATGACAGAGAAGATATTCCAGCTCACAAGATGCTACGCCAGTCGTGGCATGTTTTGAGACCTACTTTTAGAATTAGTTCGAAACACTGTCTTCAATGTCACTAACTGAGGCAATAATATCATGAGAAAAATTTGCAATGCGAACATCATTCATTTAGTGTTACACCATGTCTAATTCGGAACATTCTACCTGAATCTGTTGTGAAGGTCATCTCTAGATAACTCTAGGTGAAGAATTGCTGCATCTGTTTGTGCCGTTGCTTCAAGTTTCTAAACTGACTGATCATCTGGACACTCGAAGAGGTGTACGATCTCTAGCGTTAGCACAAAAAAATAATCGACTGTTGAATTGCGCTTTTTACATCCCAGCGCATATATGCAGTAGGTGTACTTTTCTTCCCACATTACATCTCAAACAGTTTTATTATATTAACTGTCTATATATTTCTTATCGTTCTGAAAAAACAGACATAATTGATCTCTTCCATTCATTCTGTTTCAGTAAGCCGGTCCAAACGAACACAAGCGTTGATGTCTTCTCCTAACCTACCACACTCAGACGGGTTCGATGATGATTCCTGCAAACAATAGTTGAGACCTAACCGAGGAAACTGATGGTTCAAAGGTCTCCGACAGTTGGAGAACGAAAGTACGGTAGTGGCGCTGGGGATTAAGTTGAAAACTATAGTGACAGTCTTTCTATAACAATATTATAGTGTAATCAGGTCATAACTTTTTTGACCGCTCCTTCAGAGTTACCAAAAAGAGAATGCACAAGCGAACCATAAAAGAAAATAACAAGTAAATATCAGGTGTAAAATTGGCCTTTCGAAGTGAATGTGTTGATTCGAAGTTATGGAAACTAGGTAGAGACTGAATCAAAAATAGATAATCGAAAAGAACATTTCACTGATAAGATAAACGTAGCAAAGCTTACGAACCAAACAACAAACCTTTAACAGAGAAACGCAGATATCTGATGATTCAACGCATGTACTGGTTGTTCCTGGAAAACCATACGTCCAAATGCATCAGACTTCATAATGTAACAAGTGAAGCTGTGAATGAGTAAAACTTACCCAAGAAGTCTTGACAAAGAACTAGAGTACAACGAACTCCACGACCACGCATTACGACAACGAAGTCGACTGCTTGTAACAGAGTTGCCAAAGATGGATAATTATAACGTTGTGGTCGAAGGGGAACACCAAACCGCCGTTGATAAGCCGCACATAATTGTATCAGCAGTAATTTGCCCTGATTTTGTCTCAACAGCTCTCGTAACTCCCGTGCAAATACGATAAGTGGCTTGAGTGCGATGTAGCCGGATACAGCATTCAGATTAGAGTACTTAACGTTAACTAGCGTGGTATCAGTGACGGCATCAACCGACTGAATGGAACAGTCCTTGGTTGGCGAGCATGGATCTGAACGAGTGTTTATTTTTTCCGTGGAAGTTACTGGATTTGTAATCTCCGATGTTGCAGATACTGTGTCTGTATTAGGACATCTAGGTGAAGCATCTTCGTTACCTGTCTGGGGTGAAGTGTTCCGAAACTAGAATGAAGAAGCCAGAGAGAACAGAAAAAGTGAGCAGTTCGAAATTTTAACCTAAACGATACTAAGCAAAATTTATATTAGGAGGCGTTGTGATACAGTAAGGTATTACCAAAGCGATTCCGCTGATTTATTAAGTTAGAACAGACCCAACTGAGAAAGATCTGAACTACGGCTGGATTCGGAAGCAAGACAGAAACAACATGCCCAGAAGCGACAAGTGTTCTACCAGGTGAGCTACGAAGCCATACTGGAAGTTCACATCTGGACCCAGTCAACCGCCTGTCATCGTCTTATATAGATTCCAGCAACTGATACAAAAGATCCACTGCCGAGCGAGATCTTAAGAAAAATTCACACCGGAATTCACCAATGCTACTTATTAGCATTGGAACTGCGCAATCAATCAATACAATGAAGCGAGTAATGAAAACAAGTCTGTCTGTCCATTGAGAAGGTAAGTAAACAGTAACTCAGTGCATCGGTAAAAGTGCAGTGAGCTGTGAACGGGGTTCGTATATATACCGAGATTCAGTAGACATTGTGGAGCTAAACAGAATCAACTACCACATAAACATACGCACACTCATATACATCAATGCATATCAGTTACCATGACAATTTGGTACTGATGAACAAATCTTTCTGTATGCAGCAGAGTGGTTCCCAGTAGTTAATTGCTACTACCTCCGCAAACTGAAGAAGCTTTCGGTTTGTTGTTGCGTAACACATCTGAAAGCCGTTCCCAGGTTCAGTTGAGGTCGCCATATCAAGGATGACGCGGGTTCCCTGTGATTTGTCACATTATGACTTGAGTCTGACATTGGGGTATCCATGAGAGTTTTGCGAACCCAAACTGTGATGTGTTCCATGACATGATTACGTAACTGCTGCTCCGTTCTGCCTGTGTAGGTGACCCGAAGCTCACAAGATAATTCATAAATAATTTAAGATTTGGCATTAAGCGGTAGCGTTGTTTTCAGTGATGGTGTTGGGTCTCGGGTATTGGTAAACAGCATAACCAGTTGGGTTGCATAGAATGTCCAACCACAGTCGCCGTGAGACGGGTTTTCAACAAAGTAGTAATAATGGCTTGCGTGCCACACAGACCAACCATATTATTTAGTTGACTCAGCCTAGTATGAAGGGTATTTGCAAAAAGAATTAAGCGACGCAATATCGTCCACATATGAGTCAAATAGGTTCCTGGAAGATGGTTCAGTTTGAGGTTGTCGGAATCTTCAAGTGCTTCTTCCAGAAAAAAATCAGATAGTGGTTGAAGAAGGACGGCGTCGGACACCCTTATCGAACGCTACTCGAAGGGGGAAGGTAGCATGACAGCTGTTCAACAGTGGGAGCGGGTATACAATGTATCGAACAAAATGACAGTTTAGTTACTTCTCCAAGACAGAGGCAGTCCAATAGAGCATACCGGAAAATCAAGCCAAAAGCGCTAATTATGTCCGAAAATAACACGAGAGTTAAGTACTAGGGGAACTAGGAGAACGGTGACATAACTGCAATCAGTTTGGAAATCTGTCTGTTTATCACTTATCGGGTTCTTTATGCATTTCACAGGTCTATGCATTATGAGACACGAGCGTTTTGGATGCGATAGAGTCAATACCTCTGTCACATGCTGTTCTGGCACCTTTCTTGAATATGGGAATGATCGCTGAAAACATAATCTACAGACACCTATTCAGTCTTCTATAAGGAACGAAGGTGTGTGGACAGAGCAGAAAATAAGCTGTTACCAACATCTTCGTAAATGGCTGGAGGAAGAACTAGACGTGGGATTCTATCACTCCTCGATACGTTAAGCCTCAAAACCATTTCGATTTTTAACAGATCTTCCGGAGTGTCATAATCAAACACACTGTTTCTATCGTCTATAACTGAAGGAGTTAGCGTAGGTCTGTTGGTATTCTCATTAAAATGTTAGGCTTTCTTTTCAAGTCGCTCAGACAGGCAGCAAACTCGTGAGCCAACTTTTCACATGTAGTCTCATTAACACCTTGCAGATGGTCGGCTCAAACACCAATCAGGAAGAACAACACTTGAATATCCACATCACTTTAGCTCTTGCGGTCAAGCAAACTTCATGGCTCCTATATAGACTCTTCGTAAGTTTGTGTTTCAGTTCACGGTGGCCCTTGTCTTATTCGACATCAGAAAAGATCACTCGACGTTTGTTTGGAAGCTTCGTCGAATCGAACCAAAAGTCCACTTCCTCCATATCACCAGTGCTCCTTAAAAGCAGACCACTTTGTATCAGTCTCGCATAGCTATTAGGACTTCTGTCCAGTGCTCATTTGGATCAGGTAACTGCTGTGATCTGCGCAGTTTGGCTGCTAGCATCCTTTGATATGCGTCTTGTTCGTTCTCGTCGCTCAATTTTCAAATTGCTGCTTCAGGTTTGTAAGCGGTAGATGGCCGAGCAGAGGACAGAACAAAATAACAAATAACATTGGAGCGGTCTGAGTCAAGTTGGTTACTTTATGATAAATGACCATCTTCATAGATTTGAGCAACTAGTAGCTGACGACAACACCATCAGTTTGCGTTCATGGTTGAGTTGCTTAAGGCGGCCTTCGCGCACTGCAGTCCGTATTTTGTGTCATCATCATCATCATAACAGCTATGAGCCTGACCAAATGGTACTGTTGCTCGGGCGGCTGCTCACCTCGACAGTGACGTGGAATATCCTAGAATAAAACGTTACTGAGAAGGTTGAACATTATTAAAACAAGACTAAGTGGAAGAACTAGAAATGGTATGGATACAGGTCCGCCATTGACTGCGACACATAGCCATCTCGGATAGCGTCTTTAACCAGCGGTTTGAGTGATCACGAGGACCCCATCCGGGCAGGCGACACCTACCCACTTTGCTCAATGGAGCAGTCAAGGTCTTCAGATTTCGTGACCATGCTGTTGCTTGACCACCACGCGGTTTTACCCAACTGTTGGTGACCTCAGTATATAATGCCCGGTACGGTAAACGATCAGATGACATACAGAGTACGTGACCTAACCATTGCAAGGTGTGCACCGTGACTAATTGACCAATTGGTCGCGCATCCCGAGCGTTCCGGAATACGCGCCGGCGAACTGCCGTATTGCTCACGCCATCACTCCACTTAATATGGGCCAATTCGCGGAGACAACGATGGTCAAACACAGCAAGCCTGTTGATATCTACTTTGTGAACAGGCCAAGTTTCCGAACCATAAAGCAAAATGGAACGCACACAGGCATTATATACCCTTCCTTTCAGCGACAACCGGACGTCTTTTCGACGTCAATCCTCGCTGATATTTCATCAGCAAATCAATATATATAAAGTCTGTGAGACGAGCACAGCGGTGACAGTCGATCGTCAGTATCGATAAGTCGCTTCTGGACACCAAACATATCAATCGACAGTTTATCCTCTAGGGGAAAACAACCGGCAACTACAACGATGTCCGAGTGCTTACCTCGTTCTAGAAGATCAGAGAAAGCATCCTAAAGGGAGTGTGTGACATCTGCACTCATGTTGGTTTACGCACGCAGATATAAATAAACAGCGTCTTTCAGGTCTGCGTCAATAAGCTTTGACTGAAATACTAGGCCTGATAGTACACAAGCGATCGTTTACTGGGACATAATCGATAAAAGATTTGTTTGCTTCAGGTGCAAGTATGGTCCCCACTCCAGCTTGACCGCAAGACCCGACTTCAGCGTTGTTGATTACCCTAAAACAGAGCTGTTGATCCCTAGTATTGCCAGGTGCCAAACTGTAACAGTCAATAACGTCAGGATACTAAATGCGCGTTTCAGTGATAGCGCGCATCCAGTTCTGGACTCGAGAAAGTGTACGACCGAGCAGTTTGCTGACTTACTTATCAGAGAGCGTGGATACTAAAATCGCCAATGATTACGGTCTGTTTTAATAGGTAAAAAAAAATTGAAGCAGAAACGAAAGATGAAAATAATTAGATTGGACTATGAGAACAACGACAATTTCAGGTACTTTTTGGCAGTTAGCTCGGGGATACCGTCCAGAGTCTGCGGCTCAAAAGCGCGACCTGCGGAGTGAAAGGATAAGGAATTTTCTTGAAAGAACACACATATTCAATAACTCAAAAGTCTGATTTATTTGACAGCGGGGAGTTGGCTGGCCTGGGGTGTAGCGCATAAAATATTGATGTCGGATTCTAATTACTCATTCACGCAGCGGACGCAGTTGTAGCTACATCAATCCTTTGAATGCTGCTGGAAGTTGTTCGACTGCACTGGGTAATGCGCTGGTGGTGAAGTGTTGGTCAATCACAATGCTGTTTGTTTGAGGGTACCTTACCTGGCCTGTTTCTTTCTCATTCGGAAGCCAGCAGTGCCACAACCATAAAACAGCCCTTCTGTATCGTCACAGTAAAATGTATCACTGTCTATAGACTTTTACACAATAAGTAGCGTGACATACAACCTTTCTGTTGGACTTTCCCTATTTGGTATGTCTGGTACGACTGTACATGGTAAGACCTAAGTCACAGTCAGCAAAACTATCTGGACCAGTGCAGTGCACAGGCTTGACCAAGATGGTCAAGGTACCAGAATAGACTGGCATATAGTATAGACTAATTTCTATAAAAGACTGTCTAAGCTGGCAAAGCGACAATCTAAACAGCTAGGGTGTCAGCTTATACGGTTGAAATTACCGGTATTTCGTCATGCTGATAGCTTTCGACAGAAAAGTTGGGTAGAGCGATGCTTCGGAATCTTGACCCATGGTGAAGAGAAATTGACTGAAAGCTGCGGGCTTCGTAAGTACGTTGAAAAATGTATGCCGGATAGTATAACTGGTGTGTTTACTAACAAATCGGCATACATGCGACTATAAGACTGGAGCTTTGAAATATACTCCTGAGTGTATTGATTCCAACTACGGATGACCTCCACAGTAATCTACAAAATGACAGACTCAACAGTAAGTGCAAACTTGTGAAGAGAAGTAAACGAAATCAACGGACACAGTCTCACCACTGTCTTCGGCACACCATCATGCCCGAAGGAGTTCCAATCAATGGTGTGGGTGGTCGTGCAGTCCCTAAGCTGATGAGCAGCACCTCCGAATTCCGTAATACGGGGTAGTCGGGCTTTTCCTAAGCACTATGTTACCGACCGTTAGCCCCAGGAGTTCCCCCACTTGTTGACAACCAAACTGAACAACGCGTGTTTAGGTGAACGCCCCGTCGATATACTGAGTGTAAAAACTCAACCAGTGTAGACTGTAGGGTTTCATTACCCAGGCTACCGGCCGCAAACTTGACCGGATTGAAAACCGCCCGGTTGTTGACGGTTTTCAGTTGCCCCAGATTTTGCCCACTGCCTAATTACGACGCACGAACCTGACCTATTCTGCTACCTTGAAATGGTCGTCAGGTTTCCGCACAGCATCGATGCAGATGGCTATGGCGATTGGGAATTCCGTTCTATCATGTGCAACGCTGTCAGACAGGTTAAAGAGTAGCAGTCAAATGAAAAGGAAACGTACTCGTGGAGTTGTATGTTGTAGTACTGATTGTGTAAGAGTGTTTAAGTAGTGAGATACGATCCTATGAGCATATAGTAGAACTATTTCTATGGTTGCGAAACTGCTGTCTTCCGAATCAGGAAGAATGGTGCTCGAAAAGGTGCCCCCAAACAAAGAGCACCCAAATCGCCCGACCGCTGGCTGTTACCAACGGCATACAATCCAGTGCGATCGAGAAACATCAAATATCCTTCGAAAGCCCGGTGTAGTTTTGAATATACCAACTGCGCGCAACAGTGCTCAGAATCAGACATTGTCTTATTCACTGCGCCCTCGGGCTAATCAAGCACCTTACTGTCAAGTGAGTCGGACTCTTTAGTCATTGCTTCCGGGCGGGGTCTCCCAAGAAAACCCTATGTCCTGTTGTCTCGCAGATCAGATTTCTGAGTCAGAGACTCGGGGTGGGTCCCTCAACCCCCGTTCGCGGCATAAAAGACCAGGAAGTGTCAGAAGTTATCGTTCTCCTGACAGTGACACTATTTACCCATCACGACTATCTCCTATTAGTTTACCCAAAAAGCCTTCTACCTTCCATGTGCCTTCGGGCGATATTTGTTTTCAAGGGCCATGACAAAGTCCATACTCTCCGACAAGTCGGTCAGCAAGCTGCTCTGGCAAGTACTCTCTCAAGTCTAGAGTCTGATTTGTGCTGTATGTCGGAGACGCGAATCCACGGTTATAGCACCCTTATCCGTTTGAGATCATCTTTAGTTAAATGTTGATCCATGCGCTCCTCTCTCAGACTTCCTGGAGACGCCGAAGCTGAATTTCACCACCGGGCTGGAGTGGAGATCGCATTCAGTTCCGGAGCAAAGCAATGTTTACTCCACTGGACTCGCTTGTGAGTTGTCAGACTCAACACATCGGTTAAAATCTGTCGACGCAAATCAGGAAGGCGTTCTGTATTCATTATATCCGTGTACACTGTAACGGATAGCTGTTCCCATTCTGCCAAGGATGCGTTCTATGAAGCCCTTGTTGACCGTCTAAAGTAGACTGAACACTCGGACATCATACTAGCAGGTGAATTTGATGCTCATCCTGGTCGTCTTTCTTTAGAGGGGAAACGGGTGGGAGGTGTTTGGTGCTTAAGCACAACGCACTGGCAACGGCAAAAGACTGCTGTGGCTATGCACCACTCACAGTCTCTAGATGTCGAGGATCGTATTGCAACATAGGAGGAGATAAAGTGTCACGTGAATATCTCCTCGTGCTCCTCAGCCGTGGACACAGATGGATTACACAGCAGTCAGCTACAGGTGACGCCATTCCGTTAAAGACTGTCGTGCCTTTCGGGACAACCACCTGGCCTCGGATCATGTTGTTGTGTGTGTTCGGTCTGTTTTGTCATTTACCTAGAGGTCATACGCTCATAAACGCAAGATACTTAGCTGATATTCGAGTGAGGAGAGTGTAAAGAACGTTTACTGGGAAGCATGGATGAACAAGTTAGAAAGTTCGGGTCAGATGACTCCGTATATGCTGAAAACCAATGAGAATTTAAACGCAAACTGATCAGCAGCTCGCGAGCATCATTCGGTCGAGCGGCCAAAAGAGATGGAACGAACCTCTTTATGTGGGAATAGCAGAAGGCGTTTTTCCATGATCAGTGGTTGAACTGGCCGTCCATACGGGAAAAAGATGGTTCGCTTATAAACAGTTAATCATTCCGTCTGGACATATGGGCTCGACATTCTGAGGAACAGTTCAGCTGGTTCCAACCATACCTTGTGGACGACGGGACCCGAATGGTCAGTTATTGCGTTCCAGACGACCCTCCTTAGGAAACTGAAGTGTCTCTGAAGCTCAAGTTATTGAAGCGTAACGAAGCTCCTGGACTAAATCTCTTTTTCCCTTCTCTTTTCGAGATGGCGGTGTGCAGTAGTCAATGGCGTAGCTGTATCCATATCATTTCTAGTTCAACCGCCCAGTGCTCTTTTACTATCATTATTGTTATTATTATTACCCTAACCTTTTCGGAAACATTCCTTCTTCTAGGATATTCCACGTCGCCGTTGCGGTTAGTGGTGGCCCGAACCACGGTACCTTCTGGTCAGGTTCATGGCTGTTATGATGACGATGGTGCATACATGGTTCGTTAAGTGAATCTGACGTTTGCAATGCTTACTTAACCAATTATATGAATGTCAATGCCACTATCCCTTCAAAAGGTAGGAGAAAGAACAGTGACGAAGAACCGAAAAGCGTAAAACGGTTAGATAGTACACAAAACGATCCCACATACAGAGAGGCAATCTATATGAATATAACTGATCATGCTTTTCTGCTATATCTAACAGAACTTAAAACAAGTGGTGTTCATTGATACACGGATGGTAAGCGATACACTAGGGGTGCCATGTTTATACACGTCCCAGTCTAAAAGCTTGCATGTCTCGAGGTTAGGTCACATGCTGCCGACCACGGTGTAGCCTAGCCCGGTAAAAGTAAATGCAGCACGATGCACCACGCGATTTGTTGATGTACATAAGACGTAGGAAGTGCAACCCAATCCAGTAGATAGGATTGAGTACGTTCAGTGATAGGCAGAGTTAACATATTCCGAAGACATGATGGGAAACCTGACCACCGCTGAAAGTTACGTTTCTGTCACACCCATTACCGTTTTAGAGACACAAGTGATCAAAGTCGGATAACCTCTTCTTATTTCCCTAACGTATATATTAGACCCCGTAACTTTGTTAAAGGAACACAAGCCCGGTTACACTAATTGGTCAATCTTTCCAAGAAAAACTGAAAGCAAATCGGTTACCGTGGGTACACAATTCGACAAACACCAGATTATCGACCGCGCCGTTTTCAACAACTCATAATCAAGGGTTGCAACATTGGTTCGTCCCAGTTTTTTTAATCAACACCACGCACCTTGATGAAACGAACATACATCGCACTATCCAAACTAAATTGGTAGTGTGTCAAAGATCTATCAGCTTGTCTGTAAAGCATAATAGGTTAATGCAATTTAGTCGGCACATTGTGTATCGAAGCATAGCATATCAGAATGGTACCCTAGATACTCAAAAAAATTGCCAACATCTTGAACAATTTGAAATTGAAAGGGAAGGTTGGGCAATACTGGTATGTCTTAAGTGATATAGATGAAACTTAGACGATTGGGTAACTTGATTATTGCTCACATGCGAAAGTGGTTGAGCGTTCAGATATGATAACTCAGTGGTGATTAATGTGAGCACGAAATCATAGTGGTCAACACGGCTGCTTCATGAAAGCGTGGTTGAGGTTCTAGTTCCATTCGTGACAAGGATATGTACTACTGACGAGCCCTAATGAGAGCGAAACGGGAGTCTAGTGCTACCTTTCGAAAGGGGTTGACTGGAAAGTTTATCTCAATGCGGAGGCTGCGATCAAATATGATTGATGTTCAACTCGAAATTGATCGAATCTTCGACCACTCGCCAGTAATTGTGCATATCGACAGCCATTAGCGTCATCAAAGACGAAAATACGGGGGTAGTTCGCGTTCATGCTTAGCGGCCATATACACATGTAGGGAACAACAAGTTCTAGCCAGGAAAAATGAAGAAAGAAAGAAAGTAGAGAGTGTGATGAGTTTGAAGTAGAGCGGTTTCTTGGTTGCAAAAGGTTAAATCAATCAATGTTCGCGCATAAGCTGCCACAGACGGAATTATGGTCAAATTGGCGCCAACCAATCATAGATGGCGATTAGCTGTTGTTGAATGTGTATCTGCTTCAAACAACCGAGCCGCTAGATGCAAGAACGTGGAAGAACACAGCAACAAACTGGCCAATCAAAACGTGAAGGCACCTGTCATTTAATAGCAGTCGTAAATACTGTTGTTTCTCGACGGAAAGATGTTGTTTTTTAGAATAAATTGAGACTCCTTGGTGTCGCTCAGATTCTTGTTATGATTTCCTCTCGATTGGGTAGCTCAGTACGCGACAGAGGGAACCGAACTGGTAGAAACTTAACTTACACTGTTCCCTGATATCAGCTGCCTAGTGAAGAGTGAAACTTGAAAAAACTTTAGCGAAAGCATTGTTCACACTTAGGAATTATTCAACGAAATACAGTAGCTCAGTACAGTGACATGAGTCAAATTGGTAGGTAGCATCAGAACTTAGCCGATTGAAAATGTCATTTGAATGCTGTAAAACCATGTTAAAGACAAGGGGAAAGGAAAAAATGGAGCAACAGGAATGAGACGTATTGCTGGGAGATAACAGCATGTACTATGCAAACCTTCAATAAAATTCTGGGGAAAACGTTAAGTAAATCCTAGTCTTTCGGAGAAACATCGTTCAGAAGTCAGTTATGTGAACAGCTGTTTTCGGTAATTCTCATCGGCCTTTTACAATTGCATAGGGTACATGCGTTTTATATATGAAAAATTAGAGCAAGTCAAATAGGTCACTAAAATCATAGACATGGGGCGGATCAAAGTCTAGTGGATGGGGGTGGGAGTGTTGGTGAACATGTGGCATTATCACTCGTGTCTGCCGTGAGACATGCTGTACTACTGTAACAGTGAAGTGTGCAGTGTACAGAAAACTGCAAACTGAAAGTGATATGCAAGCTGGTTTATGTCTGACCTGCAGTCAACACGAGCATAAGAATGATACTTAATGTGCTAACCAAATATTTTAGTCTAACAAATGATAGAGATTCCGACAAGAGATGCCTTCTTGGTGTACAAGCTCAAAGCAATTCAAACAACGGTTTGGTCAGTGCCTTGAGCCACAACATATCCTGACAGAGCAAAACATGGGACGTGATTCGACTGACACTGATCTGGGTTTGTTATTTTCTGCTAAATATGTGCACTGGTTGAACAAAAAAATATCACTGGTAAGATTTCGTTGTGTGAGACCAATTGCCACCTGTGGACTAACCTAACAGCATTGAAGAGGGTTAATTTAAATGGTTAACAATGAAAGTAAGCAAATCTAACTGCAAAAAGTATCCGACGATTATCAGTGTGGTATGTTGGAGTAAAAATGACTGAAAGAATCACGAATCACAGAGCAATGCAACGACAAAACAGAACTGGCATGATCTCTACTGATGCCAATGGATGAGATCGAAAAATGCGCTCGGGCTCAAGACTTCATCCAAGGAGAGCTTGACATACTATGCGATGGAGTCAGCAATGACGAGGGAAACTTGAGTTGTCATGTGAGCAGGTAAAGAATAAGTTTACTCTGAATATCACACCTGGAGTCTTCATTTAGAAATTCTGATCTGGAAACGTTTGGGCAAGACAATGAGTTCATTGTCTAGTGGGAGCTGATGGTCCAAATGAGCAGATTACTTTGTGTACTTAGTGCACCTCACTGAACGGCAAACGACGCACAGAGGGAGCCCGTAATCAGCAAAACAATCTGTATGCCGTGGATGAACAGTCCGAAGCTTATTAACTCCGTTGGGGGCCTACTTTTTATTTTATTTCAGTGGTGTTGTTAATATTTTTATCACATGAGTGTGGCTGTCGCAGAAGCGCACACTTCGAAAGGAAAACTTGGGAGCCAAATCATTCATCAACAGGCTACAAACTATTGCGCCAGAAGAGTAAGACTAGAGAGAATACTGAGAGGAATATGCACATAAAAGCAGTTTTAAGAACCAACTGACCTCCACAATATCACCCAATTCCTCGTAGATCAAGTGAATATCCGGTTCGTCTCTAAAAGTACAACGAAACCTCTCTGCGAACATGGAAACTGGGAGTGCACCAGTGGGGACATCAAGCAAAACTAACAGGACCTTATGTGCCAAATGTCTGATTTGAGCGCGATCTGCTAAACACACGTACTCCTCATCTTGACTTGTAACATAGGATGTCGCTTCTTTGTTCGCATCAGAACGGGGCGGATCTCCATCACTATGGTCCCCGTCGACAGAGTTCGACACATGTGAACCATTTTCTGCCAGCTTGTCTGAGTAGTCGGCATTTGATGTAGGCTCATCCGGATTCCCTTGCTTCAATGCAGCCCTGTCCTCAGTCACCGTGGACTCAATACGTACTAGCCTGGGGAGCTTTGAGAGGAGTTCTTTGACGGAAGAAAAGTGAAAATCTTCCAAACACAAAGCATAACCGTGGTGTTTCATGTACACGTTGAGAAGCTCGTTGACCAATATCCGTTTTCCGGGAGCCGCTTCCAACATGCTCAACAGATGTTCTGCGACAATGCGCAAGTGACGCTGTTTCACCAGAGTCACATACTTTTCACCATGTTCCTCAACTATCTGAAAATGAATAGCGAGGATAATTACAAGAAAAAATAAATGAAACATTAAGCGTTTCGCCTAATTGGTCACTGAATGAATGAATAAGACTTAGTAATTTTGTAATGGCAATAACCGTGAGAAGGAAATTTAGACACTCATATATACCTTGCATCAATATACCACTTAATAAGCGAGCATTCACAGTCAGGTCAGCAACAATCGGAAGAAAATGTAATTGTCTGATTCTGCTGTCAATTCTTCCATAAAACTATCAAGATAGACCGAAAATTAGGTTACAGGTAAAGGATAACAGATGAGCCGTAAGCACGGGTATAGGCTTATGCAGATTTTTTATTGAGCTCACTCGAAGATGGTAATCAGGGTGTAGAAACATCTGTGAAATGGGACAGGTTGAAACTAACAGCGGAAATATTGTTGTTTCTCTGTAAGCAACCCTGTCTACCAAGTGACATTAAAACACACGTAATAATTAAGGTAATCCATTTGGTAGCTGAATTCGTATACATCTGGAATCAGCATTATGGGATCGGCTAGATTAAAGCTACTGTCAAGAATCTTAAGCGAGTAGGTTGCTGCACTTTTGGCGAACCCATCATCAATTTGATCTTAATGAGTTCTAAGTATGCACAAGGATTTATACCGCAATAGTTTGATTCGCAAATGAAAAATACGACTGAGTATAAGCGCTATCCGGTTAGCGTGTCTATCAGTTAACGTGGCCAAAATTTCTCAGAACTAAGGGAATTCAATAAATAGTATGGAAAATGTTCCGCCTAATGTAGCCAAAATTTCGGTTTTTATGACCAAAAAAGACAGTTTTCGTGATAAAACTGGCAACTTCTGCTCACTTTGCAGATACTCTTTTACATGTCACTTTGGGTCCGCCAATTTTAGTTTTTCCCATTTTATACTGAAAATGTCTAACATGTAACACACCTGGGTGCCCTTAGGAAAAGTGGATGATTGGCAGCTTGTTAATTATTTTAAACTAAGAGTATAGTTCAGACACTATTTGTCAGAAAAACATGTCATGACAATAAGGATTCTATGTTGATTAAGCCTGATATGTAACTAGCTGTCACAACGAGACTGAAATTCGACGCGGCGTGACGGCTTGCACATCTCGATGATCTATTGGGCTAAACTGGACCGTGTGGCCACCACACCGACAGAGTCATTCATGTCAGGCAGGCCAATAGATAGAGGTCCGACAAACCAGTATCTTGATCCTCCAGGTTGGGGGATTGAAGAAAGTTGGCATATTTTTCCGAAAAATGTGTTAGTTCTGGTACATAGCCACTCACCCACTGCCTTGCGGTACACGCATTTGAACCACAGGCTTTGGCTGAGAACTCCAATCGTTGTCCTGTTTAGGTCTGGTCATCTCGGCAGTATTTCACCTCACACAACCATGGATACTCACAATACAGTTAGTTACATACTACATCGACCGTCTCGCGGTATAAACCGAATCGCCCTATCTACTGCATACAGTAGGGTTGATAGGCGAAAACATGTTACTGCTGACCATTCCCTCATTGTCCTATCAAATTCAGCTCTCAGACCCCTCCCGATCCCAAATGCTGGTGATTACTCTACAGGTTCTATGAGAGATAAGGTTAGTCATACCAACAGTTTGCCAGTAAGTCCCACCTCTTACCGTTCAGCCTCAGAACCTATTCGTCCCTTGCTTAGGCCTAGAATACGAATTAATATAAGTGCTTTCAACGTTTGCACGCTAAAACAGATAGGTCAACAAGCCGTTCTCGCAACAACGCTAGACTGGTTGAATGTCAATATCTGTTGTATACCAGAGACTGGAATCCAGAACAGTAGTCAAAGTATGGAAGTAACAGAACCAACATTATCCACACGATACTGGTTATACACTTCGGGTGATTCCAAGACCACTGCTACCAGCCAGACCGGAGTAGGTACAATCCAAAGCACGACAGCCGCAGCCACATTGGTAGATTGGATTCCTGTTAACAGGAGACTGTGTCGTTCACTTGGCAGGTTCTGTTAAGGCGGCTCTACATACAAAACCTTACGAAATCTTTTCACTGTGCCTGCTTACGCTCCATCTGACAGTATTGACGCAGGCGTCAAGGTAGCCTTTTACTCGGATCTGGCCATACTCCTTCGGTAGACACATGGTTCTGATATAGTTGTCCTGTATTACTAATAAATAGTTTGGCAGATTGATGATGTTAGATGAGACTCAACTGTGAAAAGTCAAGGCTCTGCCTGGATCCGAACCAGCGACAGAAACACCATGCCTCAACGCAGCAAGCGCACTACCAGCTGAGCTACGAAGCCACGCCAGGAGCTCGGAAATTTCACATTTGGACTCGGTTACTCACCCGTCCCATTGTCTCATATGGAATCCACCAAATGATCCAGGGGATCGACTGCCCCGGCAGGATATCTCGAACAGTTCACGCTAGAATCACCATCATCACCATAGACAGCAATACATCAGTGGTTCACACTGATGCTTAACTACCACACAACCATGAAGAAGAAACAAACCCTGTTTAAGAAGAGAGAAGAAAAGGGAGAGGGTAGGGGACCTAACCACTAAAAACAACTACGTCCACATTTAAACATACAACATCAAGGCGCCTACACCTTGCCACTGTTGAGCATAGAAATTGTGTTAATAATAAGTAGTTTGGCAGATTGATGATTTTAGATGAGACTCAACTGTGAAAATTCAGGGCTTCGGCTGGATTCGAACCAGCGACAGAAACACCAGGCCTCAACGCAGCAAGCGCTCTGCCAGCTGAGCTACGAAGCCACGCCGGTTGGGTTACATCTATAAAATGCCATGTGCCCGTCGACGCACACTCCTAACAGACTACAGACACTTATGGCGGCAGAGAGGTATCTCTCTGAAGCTTGAGGGTCGCGTATATCAGACAACAGTGCGGGCTGTATTACTTCACGGTAGCTCAGGGTAGAGGACGTAAACTGTCTTCAGGTATTCGACTACCGATGTCTGCGTTCAATCGCTCGCATCGAATGGCACCAACGAGTGAGCAACGAGAAGGCTAGGAAGCGGATGCTTGGCACTGATTGTCAAACGAGCTTTTTCATGCAATCCTTTCATTTGCACAGACTCAGATGGTTATTTTACATATTAAGGATGCCAGCTAGTCGTCTGCCACACAGTGCACTGTTTGCTCACGCTGTGGCCGACTGGCGCAAGGTACGAGGTGGTGGACAGATTATGAAATCGTTCATGAAGGGCTTGATCACTGTAGATCGGATTCTTCTTCAGGGCTGGGTCCATTGAGACGTTAGGTTAGATAGCGGCTAACCGAGCTCAGTGGCGTGAATGTTGTCGTTGTTTGTGAAGTGAGTGCGTTTACGGACGTGGGGCAGTGAAAGTCGTACTGAAGTTGGTTGTCTTGCTGATGACGTTTACGTTCACATACAACTCGATTGTTTGTTTGCAAGGTGTAGGCACCTTGATGTTGTATGTCTGATTATAGACGTTGCCGTTTTTAGTGGTTAAGTCCCCTCCCCTTTCCCTTGCTTCTTCTCTCTTTCTATACAGGGTTTGTTTTTCTTCTTCTTTGTGGTTGTGTGGCAGTTAAGCATCAGCGGTTTACACTGATGTATTGCTGTCTGTGATGATGATATGTAATTAGTGAAAAAGAAGAAAAGAGCAATAAAAGATCTTGAAGTTGAAGAGAGAATTGTTATAGTTTCAGACAACAGTATCTGAGGTGATCTCGATTAGTAGACCCACCTCAAAAGAGGAGGCTGTGACGTTGGTCAGCGGGTTTGGTAAACTTATTTTCAAACCAACTGAAGCGTAGGTAACTAGATAGGAAGATCAAAATTACGTGGTCTTTCAACGTACTAATAGGGAATCACGGAGTGTTAATTACCGACCAGTTTGAAAATAACATGGTCCTTGTATGGGCATCATTGAAGATATGATGGACACCAGTGATGATGAATATTTTTCCCAAGAGAATCTATTGCTTATTTTTGGCTGCCTTATATATAAATGAATACCTCACTGTGCACTAAATACGGTTGGGGGAAAAGTGTGTGATAGTTCACCAATTCTGATAGACGCGTGTTTTTTTTTTCTTGTAGTGAGAAAACGTTTAAATTTAGACAGAATAAAACGCATTTGATGATAATATTATTGCACAGCTTTCTCTAGCTACGACTTTGAATAGTGAATTCAGAAAACTGTGTTTGCAACATGGTAGCACCGTATCGTGGGTTTCCCATCGGTTGGTGCATGTGACAGGAGTAAAACAAAGATAAGTGAACGAATTAAGCTCATATATCAAGTTCGTGCACACTGGTCGTTAGCTAAACCAGCACAAGTGGAAGCTGATGACCACTAACTTTTGTATGCAGTGGGCTGGCTTGTTGAAAGTCACAAGCAAAACCTTGAGTGATAGTTAGTGTACATGTGACGACGCATTAACAGGCCGAAAGCGTTTGTCCGACCCGTGATATGATCGGATCAGATTTGCGAGCTTAATTTGTTTTATTATTTTAGATTGGCAACTCGACAGCCAACGTGCTGGCGAGCAACGTTCCGAAATCAAGAGCGTGCTCGCATTCGTAACAATTCTTGGTTTTGGCATGGTTTTTGAATCCTTTTTTGCTTCCTGGTAAGCAATTTTTCTAGAATAATCTACGTCATTACTGCGGTAGTTGTCGGTGCCAGCTTCAACACCTTATGTGCAGGCCCACGATAATTAGAACTATGAATTAATGGATGATAATAATAGATATCAAGTCAGACTCCATGTGAATCTTTACTTGCCCCGGAATCCGGTTTGTCTGGAACTGCTGTTAGGTTTTGGTAACGCAGAAAAGTGAACAAGAGATCAATATACCTCCATATTCCACTGGCACTCCATATGCGTCAACAACAGCTCATTCGGTGATATCACGAAACGCTCTCCTAGCATTCTGCAATAGGTTTAATACCGATATACTGCCATTTGCAGTCGAGACCAGATACCATAATATGAGCGAACTATTTTGAAGTATTTGTTTGTTGCATTCATAACAGGCTAGTTGTTTACTGGCGGTGTCCTATTAAGAATGAATAACAAAACGTTTTATTTTAGAACTATGAAGACGTTTCAGCATAAGACTGATGAGATAACAAGTAATAATATCACCGTATAACCTGCCATTTGCTTGCACACTGGCGAGCTACCTCCCTATCACATAGTAGACTACGCAACGACATCCAACCCTGGACACCTTGCTGAACAGTTGTTCGACACACTCACTTTTACGACGCTTGGCACAGCCTCCAATAAGTCAACAAGTTTGGTGAAACCGTAGTCGGCAACGCGACATTGGCGACTGAAGTGATGATGGTAGGATGGAATGAATTTATTGAAAGGCAAACGACAACGTGGGGATTGACAGAGAAGATCCGCAATCTCAATCGAGAACAATTCAGTCCGTTCGCGTTCTTCCATGGTTTGAACACGTTTCGGCAGTGAGATTATGCAATCCGAACCAACATGAGAGATTCCAACGGCGCTGTCAGCTACCTCCATCAGCATATCCGTAAGAAAACATACGTTGTAATCAGTAATGCGAAAATCCTGTCAGCAGAAATATATCCCAAACGGCCAGTGAGTTACTATTATAAAAACAGCCTTGAAGCAAAAAACGATCACAATTCAAATACAGACCAACTCCATCGCATATACTACAAAGAACGGATGTCAACGGAACAAAAAATTGTTGTTTTCAATTACATTCAAATATTTTGTTCCAGAATAACTCCCACAAACCAACTCAACCAGTGTGAATAGACTTGAAGTGGACTGAGAAGAAACAAATTGAGAGAAACCTGTGAGCAATCGATAAAATCTATTTTTTTGTGATTTCTTGCTTTTGATAGGGAACCTTCTTCAAATCAAGTTAATTGGTTACAAACTTTAGGCCAGTTAAACCTAGTGAGAGATGAAACGATGCATTAATCCGCTAAATGCATCGGGTACTTACTTCAGCTCGAAAAAAGAATAACACTGAGTTAACTTCTGGCAAATCTGAAAACCCTCTACCGCTTGAGAGGGCCAACAACTACGTATGCGGGGATATTTCCCCAATTTGTATTAGTTAAACTGCGCAACATCCAAAAATGGGACTAATAGAAAGTTGATGGCGGATTGTAAAGGGTTCTTGAAACAAAGTTTATAATTAGACCTTCTGCAACTGCCAATGATGCTTTAGACACAAGCCGTGAAATTGAAATGGAAAAGATCCAGATAATTACAGAAGAATCAGGAACCATATGAGAACGTTCAGTTCCAAAGCCCACCGAAGTAATAAAATGGAAGATATTGCCAATATTGTCGACAGTTACGACCTATCGGAAAGATGACAACTAGTCCTGGGTTGACTTGAAATAATCAATGAATTGGTTGGACATGTAAATAATCAAAATATTTTCATTGTTTTCTCTTTCCCCGAAAATATTGGGCGCTCGGAAAGACTTATTAACGTTGGCGATCCCACTTCAGTCTTTAGCATATTGCTATCTTGTCAGCTTCGGTGATTGGAAAGCAGTGATAACTTTCATCTCTGTACCATCAACCTATGACCTGAAACCATTGGAACAATGTATTGATTGGCGTCTCGTCTGAATTAACTAAATAGCTTCAGGCTTGTAACTAGCTAATTAGATCTGAAGAGGCTTTCATGTCAGAAGCGAGACATGATCAGTAGATAGTATTATCGACTAGCTGGATTACTATTACGTTAGAAATATTTTTAGTACGGATTGCTCACACGTTGTTCGTGATTACAATACTATGCAAAATCAATATTACGTCAACTTTAGAATCAGTAATTATACGATGTAAACATAACGGCCGGCCTGAACTGCTAACCGTCTAACTTTGTTACCTAGTTTAACAAGACGAAATGAGCAATAAACAAAATCTGGGTTTTACTCCGCGTACAGAGGGTTAATCATAAAAACGTCAACTAACTAAGCTTACAACGACTAGCATTGACGTTAATATATACGCATCCGTGCATGACAATAGTTGTGTCGACCATACAGCCTAGTTTTTTTGAAAATGTTTTCGACGCGTAACACGTTTCATAATTGTACTGCAGGATCATGTAAGTCAAGGCCCCGGGGCTATTCCCTGGAGAATGTATAGTCCCTTAGTAAGCAATATTACTTGCAAGTCATGAGGTGATGAAGTGAAGTATTAGCTCCTTTTAGAAATGTAAATATAACAAAGGGTTTTTCAACATAAAACACAACAAGGTGACCTTGCCTTACGATAAATTCGTTTGTGTAAGGTTGGATAATCTGCCAGACGACAGGATTTGGTCGACTGAGATTTGAGCACTTTGATCAGTTCGTTGGTGAAGCGGCGAACTTGGACTCGATGAGACAATGTGAGAATGCGCGTATGACCTGAACCCATAACGTGAACTACATTCGGGAGGGCTTCCAAAAGTTCATGTAACTTTGAATATCCGTAGTCAGCTACACGACACTGTTTGCCAAAGTGATGGTGATAGCTGGGAATGAATTTGCTCAATAAAATTTGACATCCGGGTTGGTGTTTTAACAGGTCAACCACTTCCCGACTGAATTGATGCAGTTGATCCTGCAGCACACCGGGTGTGGTTGACATTCCACCGAAAGTGGGCACATCTAGGGTAGATGGACACGTGGTCGAGGCGATCGGGGGCAGAAGGTCCGTGGATTGGCGCTTATTATGCAGCGGTTCCAGACCGGAGACGTTTTGTGCTTGGCCTATGAAGCCAGCTGTGAGGGATGTGGCGGCCAGTTGATCTATATACCGGTAAAAGTCCTGGACATCACAGCTACTTCATTGGAGAATAGTGAAAATAATCGCAAACCCACATATTATATCAGCGCAAAGAGTAAAACCTGCTTCGATGAAAAGAATAAAGCAGGAACTCTAGGTTTAAATTCCGTGTAACCAATCGAAGTTGAGGTACCGAGATTGAAATACGGAATGCAGAAAAAGCATAGTTATTTTCAGTGGTCATTTATCATAGGGTCATGATACGTAAGTGTATCTTAGTGAATGTTCAGTCACCCGGAAGAACACTGGAAAGATTGTAGTCAGTCACGTACAGAGCATGAAACTCCTAGTTATTATTATTTTTAAGTTGAACGTCACTCACATTCGATTGCAGTCTTCGCATTCAGATAAACTTCCCATGTAGCCACTTTCAGAAGGAAGCACTGTACACGAGTTTCACTCTTGTTGAAGCTCATTTGCAGTGCATATCCTTGATACGGTAGGGGTTAGATTATTAGTTATGTAATAACCAACAGGGCATCGTTAGCATAAACAACCAAGTAAATGAGGCGGTTGCATAAACATGGACTAGTCAGTTATCAACAGTCCAAATTACGGCTGGTTTTATTTGCCCTAAAACTGTTCTGTTCTAGTGGCATACTTATATATATGTAAGTAATGTTTTTAACGGTAAAAATTACCGAAGTCTCGCGAGTGGTTTCGCAACTGATCTATTAACTACAGACTTCTTTCGTGTGGCTTTCGAATTGCAGATTAAGAATTGCCGTTTACTCTGGTTCGCTGTCAATTCGTTTCTATCCCTAATTGTTGACCCCATCTGACTTTTAATGACACGTCGAAAAGGTTCAGTAATTAATGCAGATCTAGGCACCCGTCTGTTTGTGGTGGACGTTGAAACTTGCATGATTCTAACTGTTTAACAAGACTTCGGACCACACAATGACCCCATGAATCACTTTCCACGGTGATGAAACACTCAGTCAGCGATCCCCTTAGGTGGCTTCCAGATGCAGCCAGACAGGTTGACTGATCTGCATTGAAATAACCGGATTGTACTCCAATTTATGATTGGTCGTTTATGTTTAGTCTGCGTGAGATCGAAGTTTTTCACCCACTGAAACTTCTACTAGGAGTCTTTCATTGGCTATCTGCCGGTCAGATATCACTCGATATTCAAGAAGCAAAGTTCGACAGCCTTTGTCACTGGTTCCTTCAATGTTGTTTTAAGGCGAGAGTCGAAAAATATCCACTTGACCTTTTGACTGCGGATTGTATTACACTGTCTGAATAAACTTAATATCTTCGGCGACAAATAATTCAATGGAGTACGCCAACATAATCTGAATTTTATTGCCATTTCCATTTCGGAAATACTTCCGTGACTTAATGTGTGCTGCAACCAGTTGACAGTAGCAGCTGCACGTGTGTTACGAGTGAAAGCAATCCTCAGTCGCACACTAAATTCGTCAAGCAAAATGAGATACACCGAAATCGAAGTATCGATTATGTACGTAAACATAAAGAGTGCGGTTGAAGTGATGATTGCTGTTCATTTCATATAAATGTTTGGGATGCTTGCAAGTACATTGAGCATGAGCGTAACAAAACTCAACTTACCACTCCAGGCTAAGCAGCAACGCGTGGCTGTGTGATAGGGCTCTAACGAGCTTAATAACGGGTAATGCTTTGTAAAACTGCAGAAAGATACCACTCCAAAATGTCTCACAACGGCCACGCTATCTGTAATCTGGAGTTGATTCCGGTCGAAGAGTCTCATCACATAGACAATCCTTTCAATTTACCCACTGGACACTTTACTGGCCAAACAACCCCACGATGACGACGGGACACCTTGTGATTGCGACGTGCCCCTGTCCACGAAATGCCTACTTATTGGTACATTTATTGACTACGTGACCATCGTGTAGTCTACGACTTATTGAATGTGGATGTCAGTCGTGCTCGCAACCACAGCATTTTTCACTTCGCTAACGTTTGGATTAATTAAACTAGATAAATCACCCGCTCGCCCAGTGAGTTCCTTCGTCGGATATCTGAAGTACGACCAACTCAAAAGTTTACTTAGCATTACAGCCAACCAGCCATATAAATTGGAATATGGGTTTATCATCATCATCATAGATAGCAATACATCAGTGTAAATCACTGATGCTTAACTGCCACACAACCACAAAGAAGAAGAAAAACAAACCCTGTATAAGAAGAGAGAAGAAGAAAGGGAAAGGAGAGGGGACTTAACCACTCAAAACAACTACGTCTATAATCAGACATACAACATCAAGGTGCCTACACCTTGCAAACAAACAATCGAGTTGTATGTGAACGTAAACGTCATCAGCAAGACAACCAACTTCATTACGACTTTCACTGCCCCACGTCTGTAAACGCACTCACTTCACAAACAACGACAACATTCACACCACTGAGCTCGGTTAGCCGCTATCTCACCTAACGTCTCAAGGGCCCCAGCCCAGGAGACAAATCCGATCTACAGTGATCAAGCCCTTCATGAACGATTTCATAATCTGTCCACCACCTCGTACCTTGCGCCAGTCGGCCACAGCGTGAGCAAACAGTGCACTGTGTGGCAGACGACTAGCTGGCATCCTTAATATGTAAAATAACCATCTGAGTCTGTGCAAATGAAAGGACTGCATGAAAGAACTCGTTTGACAATCGCTGCCAAAAATCCGCTTCCCAGCTTTCTCGTTGCTCACTCGTTGATGCCATCCGATACGAGCGATTGAACGCAGACATCGGTAGTCGAATACCTGAAGACAGTTTACGTCCTCTACCTTGAGCTGCCGTAAAGTAATACAGCCCTCACTGTTGTTTGATATATGCGACCCTCAAGCTTCAGAGAGATACCTCTCTGTCGCCATAGGTGTCTGTAGTCTGTGAGGAGTGTGGGACGACGGGCACACGGCATTTTATAAAATCCTTTAGTAACGAAAATTGTTCCCAAGATCTACTTTCCGAGTCCACCGTGGTTCATATATATTGGTGTTGAGGATTGAGCTGTATGCGGTACGGCCTTTGTGAATAAACTGAGAACCGATGTTGTAACTGGTACAGTGTTGCCAAAAAGATATCAAGATTAGGATTTCAGGACATGAGCAACTACTTAACCTCTTCAAGAGGTTCGTTAATGGTAAGTGGACTCAACGTCATACATTAAAGGCTGATTAATAGGACCCAAGCGAAGATATACAGACAATAGAAAAATATTGTAGTAGATCACCTATCTGAGCGCGGCCAAATCAGTTGTTTGTCGTGTTCGACGAACTGTTTCAGAACTAACAGGTTCAGAACGTTACTACGGCAACCCTTCATGACACCGTGAGATTTTTTTGAACACAAGAAAGGAATTCCAACTTTTGCGCAAACGTGGAACGCAAAATCCTGCAAGCCAACTAATCCATCGTACAAACGTAGTGGTCACAGTTCGTTCATTTTCGTGATACCGGTGTCGCTGAGGTAAGAGTTAATTTTGGTCACAACCGTGCTCGTAGCTTGTTGGAAGACCGAAGGTTTTGTCTTTGGTTCAAGAGGTAATCGATATTACTGATACCAACCACAATGTGTGACGATACCGAAGTGTTTGGAAGTCTTTCCAGGTGATTATGTCCACAGATGAGGGAAATCAAGTTTAGTGAAATTCGTCTGTTATTGAGTGTGGTGAAGAGTTCCCCGTTGTCTGGGGAAGATATTAATGAGATTTCATCAAGGCACTCAATGCTGTTAAGGTACCTGCAGACAGGAACCTATAACCACTGAGTTTTTCAACGACCACGAATTGTGCTGCATATGACGAAACGTTGGCCAACTGTAGGATTCCAGGCGGCTACAATAATCACAGAAAGCAGGGATACGAACTACCTTTGCCAACCTGTATCATCAGTAGCGTTGAAAAGACGTCCGGTCGTCGTTGAAAGGAAGAACATATAATGTTTGTGTCCTGTTTTGCCTCATGTTTTAAAAATGTGGCGTGTTTGCGACGAATTTACCAACTAACGCCTCCACTAATTACCCCGAAATCCGCCGGTGTGTATTTCGGAACGCCTGGGATACGCGATCAGTTGACCAACTAATTGAACTACACATCCTGTCATGTTTGAGCCATGTACTCTGTGTGCCAGCTGAACATTTCCGCGCCCGGCGTTATGCAGCGAAACTATCAATAGTTGGGTAAGGTCGAGTAATAATCAAGCCTCGTAATCCTAGCTGTTCCATTCAGCAAAGTGGAAAGATACTGCCTGCTAGGCTGAAATGCTCGTGATTACTCACATCTCTGGCTAGAAATGTTTCCAGAGATGGCAATTTGTCGCGGTCGTTGGCGCATCTGCATTAATACTACTTCTAATTCTTCCGTTTGGCTTTGTTTTTACTCGTTAAGTAGTCATATTCTTTCACGTTATTCCACGTCAATGTTGAGGTCAGCGGCGATCTGAATGGCAGTACCTTCTGGTCAGGCCCATAGCCATTGTGAATGAACGAGTGAATGGTTGTCACCAATGAGCCGTACACACTTAGTCACACGGGAGGTTGTGTGAACTTTTTCTTTCCGTAGCTGTCGCACTTCCGTTGTTCTCAGGTTGAAAACAATCGGTCACTTATAGTCAACCGGAAGAACAGCAAGCATCCAAGACGGTGTCCATAACAGCGGAGAAAGAGTGTGCAGACGTATGACCAAAGAATCTATTAGTGAAATGGTGGACAGTCCTTTCGACCTTGTTAGGTACCTTCAACCAAATGTACGCCTGGTCGTGGGTTCAAGTGAGAAGTGGTTTTTAATTCCTAAGACGCTATCTAGCTGCAACCGCAATAGCATGCCATATGCGTTGACGGTGATATAAGTGTGGAGTAAAATAAGTTTGGCCGTGCAGGTGGTCAGAACGGAAGTAGACTTGCGTCTACCCTTCTTGGCTTTAACAGTTTCGAAACACCTCATCATTGTAATCGTCAACTTCAGCCTTAGGATGTACCAGTGCGTGGTGCGTTTTGGACAACTGTTGATCCTGATGGTGGTCCAGGTAACATCAGATAGATAAATAAGTACAAGCGTATGACAAGGAAAAACGAACCAAAAACCATGTAGATAGATGAGGAAATAGAATTAACAACTTTATCAGTGTAAACTTGCCACTGGTTGTTACATATTGTTCAGTTAAAAAAAGAATCCAACCAGTGGCGCGGATGGTCGCCAAATCAGCAGCAATGGGACGGGTCTTATCGAACGCTTCAGTTTGCAATCAGCCTCAATGTGCCCATATTAACAGGCCTGCTGATAGTTTTTTTAGTGGTGTCTGATCTGGCGACATTACCGTTCCGAAAACTGGCACCGAAACAATTATCATGTGACGTGTTTTCCTTCCTTACCAGCCCAGCCTGCAAATATTCCATGTGAATATGTGTTACTGTGCTGCAATCAGGTTTTCAGAATAAAAAAACTCATACAGGACAAGTCGACGCTGACTGATTGCGAGCCTACAAAAAAAAATGCATGCAAAACACGCTGCAGCTCTTACGGCTATCACCTCATAAAGCATTCTTATATAGTAACCACCTCTGCAAAGAACGGTGCAAATTTCATGGGAAACATGTGGCATTGTAAGGCCACACTGGCTCAACCCTAACAGCGACTGTTGTTTTAATGAGAAACTCTTTTACAGAAATCACCATTATATCAGTCTCCATCTGGTTCACTACTGTGTTTTAAACATGTTTGTAACGCTGCTAATTGCTTACAGCCTGAGTCCCAGCACCAAGTCGGGTCGTTTGAAATCATAGGTGGACGAAACGGGTTGGGTCATCCAGTGATGAATATGGATTAAAGATTCGCGGGATGAGGTTAGTTCGAAACACCTAGTCTCAAGTCGTGGTTAGTTCAGCTTAGGTCGCCGTGTGGTCATTTTTACATCCAGTAGCGTTGTGACTGGTGTAAGTCGACAGATGCGGCTCCCCGCGACGGACAAGCTGCCGTCACACCACTTTTACTCAACTTGGACAATAAAGAAGTCGAACGTGGCGTTGGCATTAAATTATCAGTTGCACACCCGGGGTTGTGGCTGCGCCAGTGTGAAACAAGCAGGCATCACTGATTCCATGATCCAGAATGAGGTCGATTCCGACTGGACTATAGTTCCCCAAACATGTTCTCCTTCAAGTTTTGTCAAGACCAACTAGCCAAAAGGAGAAAATGTAAATTGTTCCTTGTGCAGAAGTGAAAAGCTCGCAATGCATATAGAAAGGTTCAAAACTGGTAAAACGCAAGCAACAAACACCTTACAACAAAAGGAAGAAATAGTGTGCCAATAAACTGCAGATGTTTAAATATTATGGAATGAAATAAACCCACAGGGAAAATGTACAGGTACATTAGTAAACAGTAACCGCGCGTTGATATAAAACATTGTTTTTAAACATATTTTCCTATGCACAGAAGATATTATGGTTAGTGTTGAAGGAGCTCCTTCTATGCAAATTGATGGATTGATGGATTATGGATGTTTTCTTCGGAATGACCGTATGAACAGAATTGCCATGATAATTTTGTCTAGGAATTGTCTGCAACATTTAGAATCTTTACTGACCATGATAACTCCCTCCCATTTTTAACCCTACGAACTCTGTAAACTCAAACTTATCTGTTATTTGTAAGACTGGGCCACAAACTAAATTAACAGTTCTGAACGTTTTGCCTACGGGGCGTCAGGACGATACGCTGAAGCGGTCTGTATATCGCAAACCATTTGGATCCGTCAATATCTCCAGTTCTCTGGCTTTGAATCCAGAGCCTGGTTAAAAAAGCTGGCAGAGCTTGAAGAATTTGTACCGACGACCGTCCGACACGAGAAGTGTTCTTAACAAGTGTATTGCTTGCTAACGGATATAGGAAAAATTTTGGACCCGTTCGTGCTAAAAACATATCGAAGAAACGTGCAGTCCACACTGCCCAGAAAATAGATAAGTTCATCAAACTATAGTTGAGGAGAGACTGTTTGCCCACTGTACAGGGTCATCTGCTTCAGTTTGACAGTGAATTACATATACTATGCTGCTGAATTGTGCCTCTTGTCCTCAAATCGGGAAGCTAGTTATGGAAATGCAAGACGTGATGCACCTAACGATTCAGTTTCACATGTTGTTTATCAGTTCACTTGCAGTTTATTTGATGGTTACATCGGCTGAACGAACTGATGCCTGGGTCAGCGAATGGGCGAATACCTCTCTAAATGGTTGATTCAGGTTGCTAAGTGAACTAACAGTTAAACGAACAACTGGGCACGAAACCCGGTCTTATCCATTGTGAAAGGTATTCTGGAGATAGGACTCAAGTTCGGCTCACGAAATTCGTTCATTGTGTTGCTACGAGATCCGAATCCCAAAGTTTCGGCCACCAGTGTGACCGTGTTGAACAGACAAGGGCGGCCAATATTGTGTCCAATAGTTATTGGTTCACGCTGCCCACCTTCTATAGTAGCGACTCTTCAGCCTAAATTCACCATGTTCGACTATGGCTGCCACGTGCTTTTGCTTGTGTTTATTATGCGGCCGACGACATAAATCGATATGTTACCGTCTTGCAACGTCTTCTTGCTGTTTTGATAAGTACATTCAATTGAAAATGAGTCATTGACAAAAACAATACGACCACATACACTTACCAGGCTCATAAACAATCCTACGAACTCCATTGGCTTCCGTGAGTATCCGAACAGACGGAACGCAGGTGAGCAAATGCTCGAGTGGAGCACCGGCTGAGCATTCTGCGGAAGTTTCTGTGGTCCCCATGGACTTATTACTATCTTTTTGTTCTATGGCCAAATTTGTATTGGGCAATTCGGAATTAAAATGGGCATCCATGGGTGGACCAGGTTGCCCTAAAAGATCGCTTGAGAGATTGTCCTTTAGACCCGAATGGTTAGAAGTTCTCGGAAGCGTCTCAGCCACGTTAATTGAAGACTGAGATGAAACGGTGGGGAGTTCACCAAATTCAGCTTTATAACAAGCGGGAAAACTCAACAGTGGCAATGAACCACCGTGAGCTTGAAGAATTGTCAGAACTTGTTGTCGGAAAAGACCTAAAGGAATCTGGACATAAGGCAGCATTGAGCAGTCCGTTGCTTGCGTATACGCCTGGCTGCCTTCTGAACAGTGGCGATGACAGACAACAGGTTCCGTCACAGGAGTAACCTATAAATGTGGAAAACAATGTATGCTATTAACATCACTATCCTTAAAGTTCACAGGGCAAACTTATCGGTATGCTGTTCACAGTAATGAGAGACAAATCACTGAGAAAAGTTGCGTTCCGACTATAAATGCACATTACTTGACTCCTATTTAGCCCAGTTCGATGTTTTTAAGGGTATATTGATGAAGAAGCCCCAAAGTGGCACAAATGACCACTATCCCACAAATCTAGAGGCGATGTAATTCAGTCTCTTCCTCACTGTCATCACCATCCCCTATCAGCAACACGACAAACACCATCATCCTCCCCCCTCACCCGCTTGCCAACATCAACAACATCAACCGCTTCGTCAACATCTTCGCTGCAAACAAGCCTTCAGTGATTGGCGCTGCTGTCATATATCCTTGAATAAATATTTGGTTCACAGACGAAAGAGCAGGTAAGAGTGCATCTGAAGTTGTAAACGTTTTACGTTAGAATTCAAACGAGTAGCATTAAGTTGCTTGCAGATTACCAATGAAACTTTTAACAGAAAGTGACTGCAAAATGTTGAAGAAAACCCCATTTTATGATGCCAACCAGCCTAGGCTTAAAGATAAAAGTTACCATCAACAAATCACAGACTGACTCCGAGGATTAACCCGGTCGAAACCATTTGTCGTTGTCCGTTAACAGCACAATGTCAAAATGCTACTCACCTCCATTCCTTCGAGTCGCATTGCCCGGACGCTGAGAGTTACGAGACGACCTCCTTGACACCCCGGTTGATCCTTGATTTCTATCACGTCGCGCATTTTATACAAATCAGATATACTGATGTTTCGACGGAACCGCCTTTCAAACAAATCAATAAATTTGCACACCGGAAGTGTATTACCGGGAACGGAACGCAGAAGAGAAACAACTTCTACCTTCAGTCCTTTGATCCCATAGGCACCGCTCGGACCGATAATATTCATCTGAATACGTTTGTATCCGATCTTCTTCCGATGAAAATGGGAAATAGCAAGCCTGGCATCTTCAATACTACCAACACGAATAATAGCACAATTATTTCCATCTGCTTGTGTCTGGAGGACGATTGACTGTACACTTTTTAAGGTCGACTGAAGTTGTGTGAAAAGTATCTTGCGCCATTCTTTTGGGCCGATGTTGTAGTCCAAGTTACTTACTAACAGATCCACCCCATTGTTACCACCAGTGGTCAGAATATTTGATGCTTTTTCTTCTAGTGATCCGATAGGGTGGTATATGGACATTTGCTGACGCGCAGAGCGGCTCAACAGGTCCGGATAACGGTTGCGCTGTTCGCTGACTAAACTGTTAGCTCCAACTTGCGTGGAATCCAATCCGGTTGAGTAAGCATGGACATTGGATGGTTCATCGCACTTCAGCATATGTGACAAATGAACACCGGATTGAGTCCTTAAAGGAAGATCCGAGATGTTATGCGAATAATCCGTCGAACAATTAAAACTATTCACAGATAAGCCTGTCAAGTACGAATAATCAGCTGATTGGTAATAGGGCGTTGCAGCCGATAATAAAATGTTCTGACTAAAAGGATCGACGTAATTTGCATTGGGATTAGTTAGACAGTGTGTCGCTTGCGAGACGGCGGGCGGGAAATTTGCATTCACTGGACTGAGTAGGGTATTGACAGGTACGCCAAACATGGCCTGATCATAGAATGACATACTGTCCAGTTGAGAAGGAAATTCCTTGTTTAGCCGTGATTCGCAGTTAGGAGGATTTTTGCGATAGCCTGCGAAGCTGGAAGTTGTCGTTGCAGAGGTCTCGCTAACCGCTTGTTGCACTGAGGCTGCAGATGAACCAGAGAGACTGATCTCTTGCGAATAAGGTTGTTTTGTGGATAGTCGTGCATTTTCCAAGTACGACTGCTGTGAAGGATTGATGGATCGTAAGTCACTAATAGCCATCGAACCAGGCTGATCTTCACGTAAAGACATTGCCCAAGGTGGTGCACACAATTAACCGCCTCAGTTCATAACACTGGCTGAACTATGATCATCAGAACAGAAAAAACAGCACATGATGTTACGAGCACAAGTTAGTTGGTGGTCATGTAAAAAATGAGATCAAGAATAAGTAAAGTTTCCGGATTGCAAAAACCAAGATGAACGAAATAAAACAGAACTTAAAACGTCATCAGCTATCATGACGTCCATGGAAGACGACCATATTCGATTGTCATGATTGTGTTGAACATGCGCCACTGATTTTAATTTCACAACATCAAATTATCTTCTACATGTACAGCTCCAAAGTGTGCGAAAATACACCTAGAACAAAAAGCAGATTAACAAAAATAGTCTGATTAGCCGGAGAAAAAAAACACGTAGCTATGTAAACGGGATTTCCAAGATATAGTCTGAGGTAGAAACAAAAGTCCACATAGTTATGGCTCGTCAAAGAGAAAATTTAAAGTCAAACTAGAAGCATTTGAATTTGGGAAAATTCAGAGAAGACAATATAGGAAACAAACACATTTTTGTTGATTCACCACTAGACTGAAATCTACACAATTATTTACGTCCATATTGTTTATAAGGGGCAAGACAGGCAGCCCCACAACACACCGTTTATCCGAAAGCATTGCTCGAAATGGCCGAGCAGCGAACTGATGAAAACTTGTATACTACAGGTGTTTCAAGTTTGGCTGACAGTAACCTACCCATCGGTGTCTCTGAATTTTTTCACCCTATCTATCGAATTCTTGAGGTTATCTCCACAGAGATGAAAGGTCTTACCGTAGCAGTTGCTGAAACGACCACAATCGACCTGTCAACTCTCTGTTATCTACATTGAAGAAAATCATGGTGACATTGAGGTTTTCATAACAATCCGCCGATGACCTAGCCTGAAATGGCTTATCCGTCTTAAGGCGCCGCTTTGATTAAAGAATGGTGTCACATACATCTTTCGCCAAAACAACGATTTAGATGAGACTCGGCTGCAAAAAGTGTAGGCTTCGGTTGCATCCGAACCAATTTCGGAAACAACACGTCAAAACGCAGTAAGTATTCCACCGGCTGGGCTACGAGGCTACGCCAAGAGTCCAGAAATTTCACATTTGAACTCAGTTACCTACGAAATCTATTACGTGCTGGTGGCATGCACAGAAAACGATAGAAAAGACAAACCATTCCCGATTGTGTGAAATTATAAGTTGCTTTTATGATCAATTTTGGCCGTATCGCAAGTAACGTATAATAAGTGGCCGTAAGGTGCAAAAATTCAAAATGAACTAGTTTTACTGTTTACCAGATTGAGGCGGTTGGGATCATCATGTGTGAACAACAAAGAACGCATTTTGGCTGGATCCGTGACAACAGTTTATCTCTTTTTTCTAGTATGATAATCAAATGTAACTTGTTATACACATAAGCTCCTCGTGACTAACATAGTCTGACAAGTTCATCACGTCCTGTAAGGTTGTAGCTGAAATTCTTTATTATAAGGCGAATGTATCACTATTTAGCACAAGCCAACTGGAACTAGGGTATCCCGAAATATTTTAACGTTTTAATGTAGACGCGATGTACAACCTTAAAGCTGGGAGTATATTGCAAGAACAGATGGAACCAACACCTAGCTTGACCACTGGAAAAAATACACTTCCGTATATGATCGACAGAACTGACGAAAAACCGCCTATCACCTTCGAAATGAGCGCCATGATTTGTGAGCCAGTGTAAGCTGTTCCAGCATGTGAAAATGTTGATAGATTGGCAAACTAACACAAGTGAATGGTCTGCTTTGCAAATGGGACGCTTATATTTCAGTCAGTCATTCAAATACGCAAGAACTAAAATAAACAGCCAATTTGGAGTCAAGTCTAATTGGAATAAAAATATGGACTACTTTTTTACAGTCAAGGCCATGCGTGATGTGAAAAGATTGGAAAAAACATGTTGGCACTGAAACGGATAGCCGCCAAAGCAGAACGTCTAGTTATAGCAAACACTATTAAGAAGATCGAACTCTCTAGGAGATCTGCAGAACTCTTCAATCCAAACGCAGGGACAACCACACGCGCAGCACTTGAAATACTGTAAAGAACCCAATTTACTCTCAATAACTTGCATAGTCTCAGGGTTACGGCATTGATTTTGCGCGCACTAATAACAAAGAAAAACACCTCAAGATAAAGGCTGCAGCGAAAAAGTAAAAAAAAGTCGTATGAACTCAGAAAAAGTCACGAAAATTTTATACCAAAATTGTAAGAACATCAAGATATCCAGATTGATATGCGAACTTAAAGTTGCATGCCTAAAATGTTTTAAAAAAAATCACATATGCACTATTTTGGCACACTGCTATTGGCTCCAAAATTTGTTGCTACTGTACCACGTGAACCCAACAGCCTCATCCAGCTTTTCTTCCGACCCATACATCAGTTTATACGTGCAATTGTTGAGTCAACAAGTCCCACTAAACTTCTAACGATTCTGAGCCTAGACATCCTGTCAGATAATAAATTATTGCACTATTCACTTATATGAGTGAATGTTTTACTGCATTTGTTTTGCTCAGCGAGTAATTATTTGAATGGGAGTAGAGTTATGCCTCGGAAACATGTGGCATAAGCGGAAACAGGTGATGAATATGTTAGGGCGCCCACCCTGTGACCGTCCCAGGGCGCTTCTGTCGTGAGAACGAAGAAAAAACCACTTGACTCAGTCCCAACTAGCGGAACTGTTCAAATCGGTTGGGTCTTTTTATACCGCTATGCACATGTGCGATCCTCACTCTTTCTCATAATGTGGTGGGAATGTGTGGTCATGACGTGCCCTATAAATACCTTATACTTGTCGCCCTAGCCGCACCCCGTTTTGGAGGGGAACAAAGCTTCTTATTTTGAACGCGTCTTTTGGCTTGCCTTGAGAGCGAATACGGGACAGTCGCGGTACTATTCGGGACCGAGTTTTTCGTGTGAATTATTATCGGGACGAGAATCCGATTTTATCGAGCGCACCATTATATCGAGATTGAACCAGCGTATCGTTTAGGGGGGTTTACAACAGAATAAAAATGATGACGGTGGCTACACATGTCATTCTTCGGTTCAGGAACATTAGTTCGCCCTACCACTACACTTAAAAGCCCTCAACTAGAGAACTTCCGCATGAACGCTTGCTGAAAAACAGTGTATCGTAAGTGGTGTAAGTAATGCAGCCACCCACTCAGAGTATTCCTACCACAGAAGACTAATATTCTCACCATCCCCTCAGATGAAGTAATTGATAGGCCATTGTGGTAGACACTTTTTAACGGAAAGTTAAAAGGTATGTACCTGTTGTATCCCTGGGAAGACAGAATAATAATCATTTCCTCAATAATTCTTCTGTGATTTTTTAAGGCCCAATGCATGAATTTTGATTGAGGGTAGCTAAACTATTCATTCTAACTGCAGGATTATGAACAATTAGTTTCTTCGTTCTTTTGAGTTTAACCATGGAGTTTTGGTTATTATCCATAAACATTTGAGAACTTCTGAGTTGAGTAGATTGAAGGTCATTTCGGATTACCCCAATCGGTTTTCAACGTCACAGTATTTCGTACTTACTGGTTTTGCTGCTGAAAAATTTGAGATTAAACAGCAATCTTCTTATCCATCTGTTTACGTTTCTAACGCAGTCACCCACTCATGAGAACTGCCACACAATGACAGGAACGGTGCTTTCAGATTAAATTTAGGCTGACTGGTTAGTTTAACACACTGAGTTTCTTTGATCCAGCTCACCAATAACGATAGAAGAAATACGTCGCGAGATGTTAACATGTCGTTTACTCTCTTCAGTCACGAACGTAAAACATTGGAATATGTAAGATATAGGGATAGCAACAGCAACAGAAACAATCAATGATTGGCTTTACATGAAACAAAGGACCCGCCATCCGACTCTTTGTGCGCATAAACTGTTAACTCACGCAGTTTGTCTGCCCTGAAACTTATAACAGTACTTGTTTCATGTAAACCAAATTAGTGATTGTTTCTATTGTTGTTACTATCCCTATGTCCTATATATTCTAACGTTTGATGTTCGTGACTGAAGGGAGTAAACGAAATGCTAACATCTCGTGAGGTGTCTTATACCACTATTGGTGACTGGTTAGTATTGGAGACCCACAGTCCATAGACCTTGTGTCCTAAGTGACAGGGTAAAACTGAAACTGACCTAATTTCAGTAAACTTATGGAAAGGATATTTTACAGCATTGAATGCGAATTTTTCGCATTATTTCAGTAAAAACCATCATGTGGTGTACATCCTTATTTATATCAGCTTACCGAAAATTAACTTTTCAACCCTAATACAGTAACAGTGGGTTTGGAAACGTTGGTAGATTTTCGCTTTTGGGGCTTACCGGACATATGTATACAACTGGCCTTCGATTAACAAGCTAGTCTGGCAGAGAACAAAAAACCAAAAGAATGACGATCTGTTAGTAACGCCTAAATTGAACGTGTTCATCCGAGTTTGAGTATCAGATGACTAGCTCAACTCAGTAGAGAGAAATATATATTAGAGAAATATATATTAAAAACCACTCACCAGTAATCGCAGTCTTCGCACTCAGACAGACTTTACAGACATCCCCTTTCAGAGGGGCACTGCACTCATGTCTCCCTCTTCTCAGAGCTCGTCAGTAGTGCATATACTTGCCACGGATGGGAATAGAACTCCAACGACGCACCCATCAGGCAACCGTGCTGATCAATGCATCACTGGATGAATCGCCAAACATGTGCGCTCGATTACTATCGCTCGTGAGTTATGCTCAGTTTGCTATACCATCTCGATAGAAGACAGTAACTGTCTGTTAAATCACTAACACTTTGTCAACGGTTGGCTCAATCAAGAATTAGGAAAAACGGCACTCAGTAGATCCTCTATAAAAAGCTATTTTTACCTATTTAACATATTCAACTCGGCAATCAACACGCTTCCCATACAGACACTATAAGTTTGTGAGTAGGTTTCCGATCGTCACCGTCGTGAACGGAGCCGAGGAATCAAGCTGCGTTTGGCCGTAACCTCTGTCGCATCGGTGCGAATCCACTTCTCCCTAACTGCAATGTTTCCCTAAAACAGGTCTACATTGTCAGCGCGACTTCTGTTCAGTGTTACTTCGAAGCAGACAAGCGCTACAAACCGGGAGGTTCAGTACTCAGTTCTGTTTGAAAGATGTTTCGCATAGTCTTGCTCAAATTTCAGGTATTTATTTTAGTTTTGTAGACAAATGATTTGCGAGCCAAAGATAAAGCAAAGCGGCAAATGGTTACGAGATGAGCTGAATCAAGGTGGTTACTTCGGAATGACGATCATTTTTAGTGGAGTGGTGCAACTAGGAGGAGACCACATGGTCAACTGACGTCCACGACTGGATTTCACAGAACGGTCTTCACGTAATGCATTTCCGTCCTTCATGCTGAAACATGCATCTAGATGTGTAAAGTCCCTAAGATGAACAAAAATGTAACAATCGATCACCAATGTCGGTAAGTCGCATCCGTAAACTGAACGTAACACCTGACAGTACCTCCGCTAGGTAAAGGTGGCCAGTGTGTACGTTCACATCACCAGCAGTCGTAACAATGTCCGGACGTTTCATCTGTCTCGAAAGATCAGAGAGGGCATCGTAAAATGTGTTTTTGACGGCATCCCAACTATTGTCTGTTGAGGCGTATGCAGATATTACAAGCAAATTGTGTACCATGTATCAGTAAGTTGGAGGTAGCCCATGCTATTTTAAATGTTCTCTTGAGCATTAACTGAATTAACTTATGTCTAAAACCTTGAGAGTCATGCTACGAGGTGCTTGTTACCATGTAGCACATAAGCGCATATGTGGGTTGTTCAAAGCTGGACAGAAACATTCGTAACAACTGATGTTCGAAACTGCCACCGTGAGAATGATGTTATTACTAGTAAACTCAGAAAAGAAATTATACCAAACAGACAATGCAAACGAGTAATTGCTTTGTGGTTATCAAAATCAATGTAACCGAGCTTTGAATTAGCTTGCTTCAAATTTTGTTACAAATTTCTTTAGCCTGTTGACAATCTTCTGTGTGTTTAGCCCAAGCGAATATAAATATATACATATAAACATTCATCTTTAAAACAATTTCAATGCAATGTGTTAGGCTGGAGCGCCTTGGCTACTGAAGAATAGAGAGAATATAAATCAAGTGTAGCTAAATGGACCAGAACATTTGAAAACGGAAACTTGATCAACTACGATTTAATGTCGTTTCTGACAGATCACCTGATCAAAAGATAGCAGAAAACCTTAAGACTTCAAATAATGTTCCAATAATATAAGGCAAAACCGAACATTAACGTAAAAGATCTCGTTTCTCGAACACACGCCGTATGCTCACGCCTTGGGCGCGACTTCCAGCTTAGCCCTGGAAGGGCAAAAAGCGATGGGTTGGTGTTTTCAAAACGTATCAAGGCTACTGAAGTGTATGAGGCGCGATCCACAAGTTTTTCGGTAGGTTAGATTCTTACGTTCCTTCTCACTGTTTACAAAATACACCCCGAATACAGAAGTAGAGATAGGCGCACACTCTTGATCGGAAACAAAAATAGACAGAAAATACTGGTATGACTGGATATGATATTCAGTTAATTAGTGACTACTACCTGGATGAAGTATGGTTGAGCGACTGGAAGAGGAAACGTCATTAGGAAACTGCATTTCGAATATATTTTGAATGACACACTGATCTACAATATTCATCTGCCAGGTGATCACTATCTGCACTTGCGTTTTCAATACTGCTGTTAAAAGTGATATTCCGAAGAGACGAGATGCTTTACACAGGTATGTATACGTACATATATACATGTGTATGCAGCTTTAGGCCGGGTACTCAGACAATGCAGTATGAGCCGACTTTGACCTCGATCCAATAACAACAAAAGTAAAGCGACTGTTTAAAAGCTACTACTACACTGACTGTAAAACGTTGTATCTGCAGTCGTTTTCAATATACGGAGTGGTAAACTAAGCTTCTTTTAGTCCGATAAGCAAAACTTATAGGTGTTAATTGGTATCTTTGGAGTATGTCTACAGATGACCCAAAATTCACGGTTTGAGAACGACTTATTAGCAGTAACCACCACTGTCGATCGCTTAAAGGTTACCTGTGGAGTACAGAGTGAATGGGCCATCTTGGGTTCACCCTGGACATTTCATCGACTGTGATTAGTATCGTTAAACTGTACACAGCCCTGAAAATGATCCGGGTGCATGCAATTTAAATTACTTAATCAACGTGATTTGTGTCCTTTTCTACAACGAATTGTTTCATAAACTGGGATTTTGCATTACTGAAATACGCAAGCCAGTTATGGTCGGAATTTCCACTAGGAACAAATCCTTCCAGTGGCCAGGCGATAGCGTAAAGCATGGATGAACAATCATAAAGGAAAGTAGGAACCGAAATATGACGATAAAGAGATGAAAGGTAAAATGACAGTACGATGACGATAGTCCGGACCTATATGAAAGTTGTTGCACTCGACTACCAGTAGTGCTCAATGAAAATGGGTAAAAAAAATTGTATTTGCTGAATGTTTAAAAAGTCACAACAGATCACGTAATACGGAAGTCACTGGAAATAAGTAGTGTCACTGGTACAGAAAGAAAAACAAAAGATGCAACTGACCAGTGTCATTATACTGCGCTGTACGCCTTGGGACTGCAGCCGCGCCATGTCAGTAAAAAACTCAAAACTCAATCAGCAGAGAGACAGAGACAGTAACCTTCAGGCTCATTGGCAGTTACTCAGAGAAATAAAAATGATGGGCATTAAGTACGTAGTCAGTGGGCCACAGCGAAGAATGAAATTAAAGAAAGTATTAGGACGAACTTTATGTTTCATTTTTATTCATAACGGTCATGGACCTGGCTAAAAGGTACTGTGGTTCAGGCCGCCACGTACATCAATAGTGACGTTGAATACACTAAAAGAAAAATTTACTAAGAAGGTTGAAAATTAATAAAGGAAGAATAAGCGGACCAAGAAATGGTATACATGCAGGTAAATCATTGATTGCGACACACGGCCATCGCGGATAGCGCTTCGAACCAGCGATTTGAGTGATCACGAGGACCTCAACCAGACAGGCGACACTTACCCATTTTGCTCAATGGAATGGTCAGGGTCTTCATGCCGTATGGACAGGTTGTTGCCTGACCATCACGCTGTTTTACCCAAATGTTGGTGATCTCAGTATATAATGCCCGGTACGGTAAACAATCACATGACATACCGAGTACGTGACCCAACCATCTCAAGCTATGCAACGAGAGTAGTTGACTAACTGATCGCGCATCCCGTGCGTTGCGAAATACGCGCCAGCGAACGCACATACTGCTCATGCGATCAGTCAACTTAATGTGGACTAATTGGCGAAGACAACGATAATCAAACACAGCGAGTTTGTTGACACCTTTGTTGCAAACAGGCCACATTTCCGAACCATAGAGCAAAACAGAACGTACACAAGCATTATATACTCTTCATCTCAGCAACACCCAAATGTCGCTTCGACGCCACGGATGACGCAGGTTGCCAAATGCAATTCGTGTCTTTGTTATCCTTGTTGATATCTCATCAGCAGTATTACAAGCTGATGAGACACTGCTACTCAAGCGGATTACATGCAAAGAAGAAAGTAGGGTTGGGAACACCCCAATCTCGAAGCACTATTTTGTACTTTGAAGGTGCGAAGCGAATTTCATACAAACCAGCCCGGTCACTCACCTAGTTCAGCATGGTCTACATGGCTTCGACAAAGGAGCTAAGCAAGACAGTGTCATCCAAACACTCCATGACCGTCAACTTGCCACCAGGAAGAAGCTCAACACCAGGTTCACCGGACTCATCAAACACACTCCCTAGAATGTCGGTCATCACAAAATCGAACAAAGAGAAATCCGACACTCTTGCCAAGAACCACTAAAAATTATGAACGCCCGAGACAACTGTCCACAAATCCTCACCCTGCTTGCAGAGTGAGCATACAGTGACTCCAACAGACTCAGGCACTTCACTGGATCTCCTTAGCGAAGAAGGCAATTTCAGATAAAGTTACGAGCAACTGAATCGAAAGCAGCCTTTAGATCCAAAAAGACCATGAACATCGGCCGCCTATGACAGAATGGATGCTCCAATAGCTGTGGCAACGTAAAAATGTGATCAACGCACCCGCGATCGGGTCGAAAGC
>JTDE01001301.1:0-20175 GCA_014338405.1 Paragonimus skrjabini miyazakii
ATGAAAAGGCATGAACAACAATAAAAATTATGAAGTAGAAAATAGTGTATAAAACGCTACAAAAGATTATCTTCCTTGCCGTTTGATATTGAGATAGTCATATTTGGATCAATAGATTACGCGTCACTCGTTGTGAACTTGAATCGTTAGCAAACGATTCAATAGTGTCTGAATGACCATTGCTGTAAATTTGAGATAGCAGAGGATCAAGCATATTCCCTTTTGAACCTGCTATACAACCAGGGGAATATAGGTGAACTATAAAACTTATCCGATTATTAGAGGGTGATTTGCTGTGAATAGCCTATTTTTCAAACGTATAAGCCTCTAATTTTTGCCCTAGCATGTCATGTCGGACACGACTTAATACGTCGGCTAAATCTTGGAAAAAAGCGTCGGAAATATAGCCTTTTTGTGAACAGTTGATTCCGTTGACAAGCACTGCAACTCTTCCGAAATTTGTTATCGTATATCACAACCGGAACTCGAACCCATTAAGAAGGAAGTAGTCAGAGTTGGCGGGTCAATACAAGACAGCAATTTAGAAGCGTATTTGCTAACTATTTCGCGCAGGGGTTGAAAAAGGGTATGTGAATTCTGGTCCGTGGATGCTGTGATTACCTTTATTTCATCGCTGTTCTCGGGCCATGACGAGGGGCTGCCAATGTGCGGATCACTCACAAACGGCTGGTCGGATGAGAAACTTTGGCTCACCAGCTGAGGGACGTAATGAGACCATCAATTTGCATTCTGTCGGTTTACCCATAAATACCAGCGTGGATGTTAAGCAAGACCGCCTCAAAAGTCAAGCTGACTAAACGAATAAAGAACATTTGCCCGTGAACGTTAGGGAATGTCGCGTTGCAGCAAATGCCACGTTATTTTGCATGAGTAGCCGATGGTTCTTAGTTGCCCACAGCTCGCAGAGAGTTGATGGCTCGCCTTAGCTAACAGCGCGGGAGGTATTAATATCCACACATGGGGGAAAACGCCAGTCTGAAAAGTCTGACCACATGATTCGTGAAAGTTCTACCAGATGAGGGACTTAATCGGGGATAATAACATAAGTTTAATCCAAGCCCGCTGTGCCACATGAGCCAACCCATAGTCTAGAGCTTCGAATATCCAGCACAAACAAATCATCAGTAAGGGCTGGCTGTCGAAATATCCGTAGAAGTATAGTAGAAAGATCGCCGGCAATGGTACACGGTGAATCGCCGAATATTACTCTGTGGCTGGTTTCAAAATAGTTCAATAGCTGAAAGAACGTACACGTTCATCAATAAGAGAAGAGAAGGTGAGCACATACATCTTCCGTGTTGACGTAGGTTCCTATCATGAAATTCTTATCTGCAGAGCCTCCAGCAATAATTTTCCTTTCACGATCCAAGTATGTTCATAGACTTCGTGTTTACACCTGACTTAATCTATGAGCTTCAACGATAACGTTGAACAAAGCGTAGCAACAGGTAACCCATCTGAAGTATAAAAACCTGATTGGATTAACATACCAAAGTAGTGCTAAAAAATTAACGAAGAGGACAAATAGACAGCCCCAAAATTTCCCATCGGCAGATCTTCTTCTGAGCAATTAATTACACATCGGTACCGAACGGTTTATATACGAAGGAATACGACATTAATACCCAACAGAGTTATTCTGAGAAGTTTAGGGTTTGAAATTAACAAAAATCAGTGGCTCCCCGGAAAATGTGACGCCTGCGTCACTCAGTCCAAATAAAATAATGGACAACTAGCTATTCTCGCAATCAACAGGTCGACGCAATAAAACAGACGTCTGAGCAAAAGTCTGGATAAATGTTACAAATTTCAGACATGATATATACAAGGCAAACACTTGGGGGTAGTATCAGGTCAGATTTGCACGTTTTAATTTGAAGGGTCGATGAACTGTGTTCTGCAGTTTGTCAATGGATTCATACTGTTGTGTGGTCGGCACAATTCATCAAATGAGCGCATTCATTACGGATGAGGTTAGCCAAATAACAGAGCACGTGCTTACGCAGTAAAGGTTTTGTCCTCCTGCTAGATGGCGTTTCACAATGCGTGGTCTACGAAAATTTATTCAAAAGGTCCGGATTGAGGGAGTTTCTAAGCCGTTATGACCGGCCTGACAAGTTTTCATGAACAAACACTTTTTCCTCTGACTTTTTCAACCAGCAATGAATGAGACCAAAAGACAGTGAGAAGTAGTCACTCTTAACACGCTGTAGTCTATCTACCCCTCCGTCTGTAATATGACCAAGCCTGGGGCATCTAGGTCAAACACAAAGTGGACTTGACTCCACGGCCAGGATTAACACGTTTACAGGCTCTCAGTCAAATCACAGTCAACACAACAACTCTGAATCCCTCCCATTAGTCTAAGTGAGATTTTGATGTCCAGTTTATTTTGAATGCAATGAAGTCACTCGCAATAATAAGAGAGAAAACCTGTAATCCTAGAAATTTTCTCGGGCCTGATAATGGATACTGTCTTTGGATGCATTGCATATAAGTAATCATAAAAGCCGCCTCTATTTGTGTCATGACAAGGCATGGCTATCAGACTTCACGGAAGTTTGTATCCGTCGGATGACGGAAAGTCCTCGGTAATTGCAAATGTCTCGAGACTCAAAATAATTAAGATCATTGGGCCCCATATTCGCTCCCGGGTTGAGTTGTTTGCGAAGTATGTGCCAGCGAACGTTCATCTTACTGCTACTCACGTCAAATGATTGTGCAATCTTCGCCGGAGATAGGAAAGAAGTATTTGTACCCTCTGACAAGCGCTAGGTTTTGAGACGGTTACTGAAGAGACTCGGACGATCTGCACGTATTCAGAAAGGACGCTTGTGTTTAATACAAGACCACTCCTTTACGCGTGACATAAAGTTGACTATCAAACGTTTTTCTTCGTGTATTCTTCCTTTCATTCATTTTCTCCCTAAGTACTTCCTAAACAGGTGGCTTAGTAATTGCAAATCCCTCTTTGAACACTGATTCGGTCATGCATGATGGTTTGTTGTCCATGTGGACATTAATTCGGACATATCCGGAAAGCTTAATGTCATCTTTTCTGTTGTGGCTGATTCACCCTAGATACCTAAGAGCCCGTCATTGTTCTTCAAAACCATCAGTTCCACTTTAAGCCTACGTAATCAACTCGTACTTAATCCTGTTCATGTGATTCACCACCTCCGGACTTCATGAGTTTTGTGGATTCAATGTTGTTTTCCTCGTGTTTTCTATAGTTTTAGTTTCTCAACATTTTACTTTACTCCAGTACCCTGCTAATGAAAATGCACTCCTTTCGACCATCATTACTGAAATGGAGTTGGTTGTTTACCATGCTATGAATGTGGCAGACACGGTTATTCAGAATATATTGTGTCAGAAGTCCTTGTGGGTACAGTAGGCTTCGCTGGTTCAGTCCACTGCTTTTCTCGAGTGGTAGCTACTTTTTTTGATAGTATGGTAAAAGATAAAAATAGCGAAAATGATGCATGCCACAATAATTAACACTTCTCTCTATCAAAATTGTGCAAGAAAACGGATTAACTTACAACGCAAAAGAGTTGCGTGTGAACATATGTTGGATTGATATCTGTAAGTTTTTCCCAGTCAACCCTCTGTAGTTTGACATGCACCAGTTTATCAATAGGCCCATGTTAATACTATATCAGTGATCGTCGAAAGTAAATAGTTTGAGTTAACTGCGAATAAAGTCTTGGGGTAAGGCGTAATTATACAGAGATGACTGAATTCAAAACATTCGGATGACAGACTCTATGATGTTATTCAGTATTAAAATGAGGGTTCAGAACAAACCGCCACAAACCTCACTTTCGACAGTAGCAAGAGGTGCAAATTATATCGAGTACACAAATCCATTGTATAAATTTTGTCACGTATTCAAAATGAAGTCACAAATTTACCCCGGAGGTCCCTTCACCAAATCAAACGGAATGTCGCATACATCCCTCAAGTGGCATGCGCCAACAATACAAGGCTACACACCGGTTAAGCAGTGCGCTTTACTGCGACAAACAAACAACCTTAAAAATTGAAGTGGACTGGAATTAGCTGCAGCCGAATGCAGAAATTTAGCATTGGACACAGGTTAGATGGATTTTCCAACCGAAGCGACGCTCTTATGACTCATCCTAAGCCAAAATTGTTATCGCACTTTTGGGCAGTGTTTAGTTTCCCATTCATCGCGTCCTTTGTAAATATCCACGATATATCGCTGCTGCCTTGAGTTTTACGCGGAGAGCTGTCACGCATGATGCATATCCCTCAAGAGGGGCACTTAAGCCTCTCACCTCAGCCATCGAAATGTTCTTGTCAGGTGTGTCACAGGTAATATTTTAAGAGTTGGCTCCCATCTGCACGTTTGTAGCAGTCGAAACATTTAGCGGATAATCTGAGTTCTATTATCTGGCCTCAGCTCATCGGCAATATTAATAAACCGCGTGAGGTGCGCCTAAGTCGCCATCGCTATCTCTTCTGTGCTTTTCACTCAGAATGCTATTCAGAGACTAACCGTCTAAAATGTTGCGTTCTTTATTTGGTTACCTTTGTAAAGCTTGTAATGTTGGAGCGCTGTTCATCCGATTCGTCCGGAGTGCCCAGGATAGATAAACTGTTTGGCACGATCGCCCGGTGTACCATTGTCATATCTGTCACTGGTTTGTTCGTTTGGCCCAACAGCGTTTTTTGTGAGACAATGTTTATGATCGACAGGCGCTCGTTCATCAGTGCCATACGGTTACTTGTGTGTTATTTGTGCGTATTTTTCATATGGCTGTTACTACTCATATCGCAAATGGTATACTGTTCATATACGTGTGTTCATATGCGTTCAACCACGAACAATTTTTGAAAATGGATTGCATATTGCAGAACTCGGCATGATTCCCTTGGTCATTTTGCATTTTCTGATTTATCACGTAAAACTGTAGTTCACCCTTAGGTTGGAGCAGTACCGAGATATCCTGGGATTTGACATCCCTCAGTCAAACGTTCCAGCACACCCCTTCATAGGGTTTTGCAACAATGTCGAAGAATCCCGTGGTTAAATCGAAAATTCCTAATGAGTAATAGAACACAAAGTATAGCAAGCATGTTTTTGATGCAAATCTCATCAGGCTGTTACAGGCGTAAAGGAAAATAAAACTAGAAATTCGTCACATGCGAAGCTTGATAATGAACAAAATGCACACCTCAATTTTGGGTTGGCGGGCTCTAATTGGATGTTAACCGCCTATATATTGATCGGGTGAGTCAGCTAATGGCCAAGACAGTTGAAGAGATTGAATAAAGTTTCTCTGTCTGCACAAAGTTGGATTGCGTAATCAATTGGCAATGGCCTCGGTAGTGGTCAACTTTTGCTGCCGAACCAGTTTTGACCGGTTCGATGGAACCCTGTAGATAACAGTGAACTACTGATCTGTGTTGATCTGATAAGCGTTGCCAGGCAGGTAACCAACAATGGCACTCGTAATTGAGTTTTTCTCAATTGTTCCAATCTATGCTCGTTCTTTGGCGAATGTCCAGCAAACTACGCGGGCGGAACGACTTGGACTTTGTCTTAAGCAGTTATTGACGTCAGTTGAAACTAACTAATTCACACCGTTCACTCATTCAGAGAAGGGTTCCTCGGTCATTAGCGTCAGTTTACCTGTTCTCGAGAACAGCAGAATGAGACCTGTGAAATCAAAGCTTGTGCACTTTCAGTTTACACCTGACGGGGGCATCCTTTCAGCGCCACTTACGCTGTGTGGAAAAGCCTCTTATTCGGAACACATAATAATGGGTAAAATATTGTCTTAATATTGAATCTGGCCTCACTGATGAGTTAAGTTTGGCGTGTCCTTACAGGCCAGTGGTACGTATCCTGTGGAGTAAGCCACGACTGCTGTGTGAAGAACTGTTTAGGACATCATGAATTTGATTGAGACCCTTCACTAACTAAATTCATGCGAGGTAAAATTTTGTGAACCCGTTGAGTATCGTAATTTATGGGTAAAAGCACATGCCATGGACCCTCTTTGTTCAAAGGCATTGGACGAATTCAAACGTAAAAGAGTTCCTATCGGGCCAGCAACGCACGTTCGGAAAAAGGACGGATATGCGATCCAAATGTGGCTGTGAAAGTGGGATTGTGTACAGCCGTTGAAGTTCTTTTCGGTAGGTCTAACCTGCACCAGCTCTTCAAGTCAAACAGTCAAAATTGTGCCAAGGGTCTATCTCTTGCGATCGTATTGCTCCAATTTTCTTAAACAAAGCAGCAGGAATGTGCATATTGTTTGGGCAGTTAGACGGGAAGGGACTGTGATTACCAGCATCAACAGGAGGTCGTTCGTACACACAGTGGTTCATGTATAGACCCATGGAGTACCACTTCAGTGAGAATAGTTCATCAACACTCACATGGAAGAGCTTATCGTCAAGAGAATCAGTCGGTCAACTTGTGCTATCGCTTCCAATACTGAATATAAGCAGCTAGGCCAGAAACAACACTTGATCTATCTTAGCAGTAGCCTTGGCGAATTACAGGAATGGTACATCGGCAGCGATGGCAGCGCCGGCCAACTTCGTGGAGTGATCGTCTGCGTTAAGAAGGTTGGTGGCATATGGACGACCACTCTTAATGGCATCTAATACTGTTTCTGTTATACTTTCTGTTGGTTCAGGGACGGATGGCAGCAGAGATTTCAGGTGGCAAGTAATTGTGCCTAATTCGGTAATCTTTTATAGACTAGGGAATTATCACTGGTATATGGGAATATTGGGAGCTTGTAAAAATAAGTAAACGATTTCGATTACCGTTGTGCCGTTTCACAAAAAGCTAGATATTCCATCTTCACCGGCAAATTTGTCACAGGAAGGGAGAGACAGCATTTGCCTGACGCTTTAAGGACTGGAATTACTCGTAACTTCTGCAGTTTGACCCGGCGTTTGCCGATAGTACAGTTACCTTTGGGGCCCACTCCCCACAAATTTGCTCATATTGCCTGATCAACATCCCCTCTGTCACCTTTTTAGATAGAGAGGTGTATTCCAGTGTACATAGTTGAGATGAGTCTTGCCTGGCATGCTCTGCGGCAAAAGGAAGTCTTAAACATATTTAAGACTGCTCCCTCACCCTACATTGAGTTAGACCTAGAAGGACCTCCCACCGTCCATGTGAAGTGAACGGACAGAATCTGATTCAAACAATAGGCTCCTCACCTTAGTCCCTCAGTTCTGCCACATGGAATTAATAATAATCCCGTCATTTAGATCGATAAGTACCGAGTCTTCTGCCGCAGTCAGATCTGTCATTCCAACAATGAGGAACCTACAGAAGGGACGTCAATAACCGACCTCTTCAATTTTGTTTACCCAACATTTAGCGGTAGTATACGGGCGGTTCCAAACTAGCACACGGAAGATGACGTCGTGTTCACAACTCAGTAGGAAGTGTTTATAGACAGCGATTAAGCTGAAAACGGTTGGCAACGGCAAAGTCTCCAATGGGGACTGATACATGTTAGTAGGTCACGCCGTTTAAGAATGTGAAAAGGCTGAGTTTATGGCGTGTGTAACGTTTTGCACACTTTTTTCTATTTCACAATTCTGATTATTATGCACACTTTTCACTTTCCTCAACTTCACGTATACAGCCAACGTTTAAACCAACTTAATCGAACTAATCGATAATCAGTTAATACAACTCACTTCTCGGTTCGCCAGCCTTGCGTTCTCGCTGCGTTCGGGTCGCTCGTGCACGGAATTTTAGAGAGTTAGTAGCTAACGGAAATCAAGCGACTATTGCGGCAAAGTTCCTTATTTATCTGTCATTCGGAATTACCTCAGTTGTGACTTTCAAGATTAATTAGGAACGGCACCACGGATTGTATCTATTGGATACTACATTTGGTGTAGTGGGATTCTAAATCAAAGCAATTTATCGAACTACTGTGAGTCAATCGTTTCCATTTTTATCACCTTTTTGATCTTGTGTTCATACCTGGATTTTGTATAGTGTTTAGATCCACTACACGTGTTAAAGAAGAATAGATTTATTTTCCCGCAATTGGCGCCTGCAGGGAAAGAAATTTACAGTTTTTAGGGCAACCTGAAGTGAAGACATAGCCACACGCGCTATCTTTCTCAAAAATGACTGGCAAAAAGCTAGTTTGTTTAAGTACTTTGAATTATAGTGACTGAGGAAACTTGTGAATCCGTAACGCTATACCGACGGTTCAAATAAGTTTACTCCTGTGTGCAAAACTTTCCCCGTTCTGTGTGTTGTTGTAATCTAACTCATTTGTTCCTTTGTCACTTCGAATTGAAGGTATAAATGATAACATCGAATTACTGGCGATAGCCACCATTGCGTTTTTCAAATTATCTCAGTGTCGCGGCAGTTCGTATTTCCCTCTGAGCGTGTGGAACACCGTCTGAAGCAACCTCAAAAATGCATCATAAAATTCACTACCTGAGTTTGACCTTTTCTTGATACCTTTAATGTCCGCACCGGACCGTACCGCCTGTTCGTGAGCAGAGGTGCCGCGTGTTCACTTCTCTACCTTTTGACTTCCTCCATGTCAGATTACTCTGTAAAATCAGTCTTCTGCCCTGTAAAGGTAGGGAGCTTGTTTTCTATGCACTAAGTGTGATTAACCTAAATGAGTGTTGGGATGACCACCCAAATTTTGGCGGTGTCGATGCTTTTGCATGCTGATTATAATGTAGACCAAGTGTGAGATTGCAACGTATGGAAAATAGAAAAATGGTCCGAGTAATCGCTTCCAATTTGTTGAAAGCTTCATATACCATCCTTAGCGCATCTACTACAAAAAGAGATTTTAGCGGGAGCTGGCTAATATTTTACTATTAGTAGACGTAGTAGGCTCGGAAAACACATTGGATTAGCACTAGGGGGCGTGGCGGCAATGAAAACTCTGAAACATTTTTGTCGTCTTCCTGCATCACGCAGCAGTCAAGGCTGGATATTTTAGTGTCGTTAGTATTTTGCTCGACGCTTACGTAGCTGCATGTTCCGATACTTGAGGACTGCGCGGACGTGCAGTCTAAAAATGGGCGAGATAGCTTAACGTTCAAAAGCCGAACTGGGCGGTCCGCTTGTGTAAGGGGGTTGGATTGGACATACGCATCGATACGAAGTCAACCAGGGATTCGCGGAAGACAACGGCCAATCAGTGTCGACAAAGCGAGCAGACTGGTGTGTCGGCGTGGGAACCAATCAGGACGGCACGTTGCTCCAGCGTCCGATTTTGTTATAACGAGTGTCGGATTAAAACAAGTTGTTTAAGTGCGTTAAAACAAACGAGCTACTAGCAAAGTGGAGCCGACTAATTGGAAAGCTGAAGCGACAGCACCAATTGTATTTCTTCATTTTACTGATACGTCTCGTCTATAAAATAACCAATAGAAACTCAACAAATCGAGATTTGCTTTGTGCTACGAAGACTGGTTTTTGCTTTCGTTCTGGGAGGCCGTGATTTTTCAACAGCTTGTACTGGTAATCTCGGATCATAGTCGCAGACCGTGACCTCGTGAGTTATCGGGGAGGTTTCAGGAAAGCTGTATAGAACAATATATGCGCAAATTGGCTATCAGTGCGGACCTGCTAAAAATATAGCCAGAATCCTTCGAAGAGTCACCACTGAAATTCCATAGCTTCATACGAACTTCTGAGCTTAATGTGACCGAAAAGAATAAATGACGAACAACAGAAAATGTCCTGCTTAATTTATTATTGTAGTGGTCGAGCTAAAGCATCTGTTGAACACAGTGTATTGCTGACTAGCGAAGTAGGATATAGTGAGGCAACTGAAATATTAAGGCAACGTTTTGGAAGACCCTAGCAGATTATTCAAGCTGCCACCAAGGACGTGTTTAAAGCCTCGAGGCTCGCCATGCGAGACACTGACGGCCTTCAACGTTCAACCACTCAGATGAAGGAATGTCAGCTGGAGCCATCCCACCTGAGCCATCCATTCAAACTAAATTGACCAACCAACCTTCTGCACATCGTGGATAGACTTCTTCGCCCAATGCGTGAGAATCGTGTGGAGGTAGCGGACTGTAATAAACACTATTTAGGAGTCTTCTTTCAACATTTGCTTCAGTTTGTAGAGAGGCGAATTTCGGTTTTTCTGGTAACCTCTATGTTCCACTCATGGTTAGATTAGTTCAAGGCCACATCGGCGGAAATGAAACCGCGCGCTTCCGCGAGGAGTCTCAACGAATACCCCTTGTGTCATCCGTCTTCGAAATGGTGAACATGTCACACAAGTATGCAGTGCGTGATGAGGATCATGATTTACTAACGTGTCGGCGATCTGATAGCATGTCAGTAGATGGACGACGTGTGGTTTCAAGAAGGCGTAAACGACGCCTTGTGTGCCAAGTGCCAACACACAGCCAATTATTGCGGAGTCCGTGCACAGTGGTCACGGCCTGTATGTGGAAGGCGATATAATACCCCAACGCACGCGAATCCAACGGCTTCGGGATCTGAACTCGACGTGGGGGAGTCAAGCCGTGGAGCCACCTCTTTGCACGATATAGGGGTTCGTCTTGGCTCCGTGCCTGCCAGGTGAGTTGGGGCAGTGAAGAAGACTGAAATGTATACCTTCCCAGATAACGGATCTGATACCACACTCACAGTTGAGTATCTGGCTGAGCAACTGGGACTGCCAGCATGCGAGCGAACGTTCAGCATTCGTACACTGAATATGACGGATGTTATCAAATCTCAGGAGCTGAGTTTGAAAGTTCATTCTTTGAATGTTGAAAGTAAGATCAGGGTCAACAAGGCCCTTACTTTTAAGGGTTTTTCGGTTGAACTAACAGAAACCATATCCGAGAGGGACGTTCAGCGTTGGTCTCACTTGGCCGACCAGTCTGTTTTCCCGCTAGTGGAAAATAAAATCGGCTCATTCACAGGCTGCGATGTACTGGAGGCAAATTTGTTGGCAGATCAGCAGACTGGAGGGCAGGAGCGAGCCGTACGCTGTGAAAACTAGCTTCAGTTGGACTTCGGGAGGCTCCATGCTATTCCCAACGAACAGTAAGGCCGCAGTTCATTGCTCAAAGAGCGCTGAGCTAGAACGACCTACTCAACGTATGTTCGACATGGAGCCTGGCAAGCGCGGATTTTCTGATAAGGTGAGTGACCTCTGTGATGAGCACTAAACTACGCGTGCTGTGGAGTCCACCGCAATGTTCAAAGAGGGTCGGTATGAGATTAGTTTGCCGTGGCGGTCCGACAGTATAAGATGTCCTGACAACCGGTGGATGGCTCAGAAAAGTCTGGATTTACTAAGTAACAGACTTCAAAACGACAGCGGATTAGCACGCAAATACAACGAGATTATGAGGTCACATTTAACCAAAAGTTACATGTCGACAGTTGACGCCAGTAAGGCTAAAACACTTCGCCGGTGGTACCTGTCCCAAAAAGTACTCGACTGCGCGGCGAAGTACGAGGGCATCTCTTTGAGCAAGGTCTTGCTGCAAGGGCCAGTTTTAACGAATAACATAATGAGTGTATTTTTATGGTTTCACAAGGGTTTATAGCCTTATTTAAAGACAGAGGAAATGTTTATGCAGGTGACGGTCCCTGAAAGAAACATGCAAACATTCAGTTTTGTTGGGTGGGGCAATGAATCAATGTCTGACTCAGTGGGCATGTATGAGATTATGGCCCACCTTTTCGGGGCTATTCCTTTGCCCTTTTGCGTATTAGATGCCCTCAAAAAGACTGGAATCGATAATGGGCACTGACTGAGCAAGCTCGTCAGTCAAACTGTCGAGGAGAATTTTTACGTCGACGACTGCTTGGTACCAGTGTGTACACTTGAAGATGTCAGACGTGCAGCGTCTGATGCACGCGGTATGCGTCTCTTGGATGGATCTAAACTGGTAAGATGGACTTCTAACACAGCCGAGGCGCTGGCGGATATACCATCAGACGAAAAGACGTTTGTGTCAACAACACTGGATCTAGGTGATCACCGTCACCAGAAGACTTTTGGGGTCCAGTGGCACGTATCGGAAGACTGTTTCAGTTGTCGCGTATATTTACTGAAGAAGCGATTCCCACGAAGGGGCTTGTTGGCCTGTGTCGACATACAACCCGTTGGGGTTCTGTATTACACTTTTTCTCCGCAGTCGTAGGTTACTTCAGTGTTTGTTTGGCGCGAATATCAGATGCGACACACCTTTGGACGGAAGGTACCAAGGAGAGTGGGAAGGGTGATAACGGCGTAGCGACGACAGACTCAGTTGCAGTACCACGCTGTATCAAACCACATGGGAAGACGCCAACGTGCCCAGAGTTACATACGTTTTTGGAGCCTCCGAGAGTGGCTATGTGGCTGCCGGCTATCTTCATGTCAGGGAGATAGCAGCACCCTTCGCTGCTTCTTCATAGGAAAATCTCGGGTTGCACCCTTAAAGTCCTCGTCTATTTAGAGGTTAGAACAAACAGGCGCGGTATTAGACGCCAAACTTGCGGGGTTTATAATGAATGATCTCAAGCTAGCCCTTGACAATATCACACTGTGGACAGACCTGATCGTCGCTTTGTCACTTTGTAGCCAACAGCGTTCAACTACTTTGCGACTATACTCTGGGTTGTCAATGGCGTTGCGTGTAATCGGTAGACCGTAAATATTTCTGTTATCTTTTGATTAAAAACATTTCTAGCTAAGGAGGTTGTCGAAATTTTGTCGCATGTTTCAATTCCTGAAATCTCAGAATTCTGTTGCCTGGAAATCTCGTGAAGAGGTAAGCAAGGAATTTGCGGTAGTGCAGTGGCATGAGGATAAATGGAAAATAACGAAAGATTGTATTCTACGTTATTTCGGAGAACTGATGCTGGAAAATAATGAAAACCGATGCCACAGACGTGGAAATGGGCTTTCATTTAAATTTGGACGTAATGAAGCAGGGAAACGTGAACATACTTCGGACAAGCGAACCGTTGTTTAAACATAAGAACTTGACTTTTTATAAAACTGCAAACGAAAGGTACGCTTATAAACGTATTTCAACGTAGGACAATGCCCAAAAACTGGACAGCTTAGTGGTACTTTCTTCGTTACATTGCTACGCCTTGTCATTGTTTACTACCACTGTTGTAAAATCTTCACGGAATCATGACGTACGCTGGAATGGGGACGAGGTGACCTGCTGAACGAACGACTTTGAAGAACACTTCCTGCAAAGATGCTTACAACAGTTCAACGCATTTGTCCCACCTTACGAGTTGTGCCAAACTGTACTCCATACTTAGACACTTATAACTGTTAAATCCACTTGTCCTACCTTACGAGTTAAGCAAAACTGTACCCTATGCCGAAACACATAGGTGGACGAGTGAAGTCACTGGGGACGAAAAGGTGAGAATAGTATCGTGAATTATGTATTTGATGATTGTGGAGAAATGTACATACTACCTCCGCATTTCTTCAACACGGAATGTAGCCTTTGGTTTTCACGTGTTGTGGGTGTTCTCCCTGATGACTGAAACTGGCATCAGATGTAGTGTCCATCGTCATATCGTTCATCGCATCTAATATCTGCAAGAAAACTATGCACGCATATTTGAAGGAACTTATTTTCGTCAGTCATATCAACAAGATAATCGCTCCAGATTACGTTGATTCGCGCTTTCGTCGGGTCGTGTGCAGGTGGTATACTGTCAGCAAACCGGTCTAAGTCGACATCCGTTGTGAGTGGTGTGCGGGACTTGTTTCCCATAAGCACTGGGGAAGTGTGAACAACGGCTGAAGTAGAGAGAAATGCCAAAAATGGATTCGAATCGTGCACTTAACAGATGACTGAGGTTGAAGCTGCTTGCTTTAGAATGGACACACGTTTATGTCCACCATTTGGATGTTCACATGACAATCCTGTTTTAGGCTTCTTCACCAATCTCAGCTGCATACTGCTTGTAGGTGAACCCATGGGGATGTCGTGCAGATGTAAATCAGACTTAACGCGTTCCACTATTTCACTGGCAACGGCAATGATTCTGTTAAAGCAGTTGACCGCCGTGTGGTTGTTGCAATCATGCAGCTTTTCAAGTACCTGATGCAGGGCTTTATAGTGACGGTCAAAATTGGCTGCAACAAGCGGCCAAACCTGCTGGCCAACCAACTGTCGAAGTGGCTAGTTGTGCTCTGCGAGCCACCGCTCATGAATGGGGACATGACATTTGTAAACGGAAATGAAAACTACAAAAGCCTTACCGTAGGGGTGGAATTGGTTTTGAAACACCGACAGAATGTGTACGCATGGAAGCCACGTTGAAAGGTGAAAAGTACATTCACATGTGTCCTGTACGCTATGTACAAAGAAAGTGTCTCCATCTTGTTGCGCACGAAGCTGGAATATTCTGGGCAATTACTAGAGAACCGCTTACTTCGCACTGAGATACTGTTTCAAAAGGAAATCGTGGAGTCCGTCCCTTCAAATGCTTTTGGACAAGGTGACTTGCAAACGTGGTCACTCTGTGAAGAATTTTCTTCACGTTCTAGCCGAAATCGACAACCTGGTGGCGATCGCACCCATAAGTCGTTTGTATTTCGTACTCTTACAAAGCCACTCGCTGTGGATCCATATTTTCTGAATAGCAGCGGATAAGAAGTCTCTTGGGCGCGTTCTCTTCTTCCACCGTCCGTTTGCGTTCTCCTGTCTGTTACTTGTTCGATTGCCATTGTAGACAGCATCGCGTTGAGCATACATGGCCTAATTCAGCTTGATGTACAGCCGATTACGCAACAAATAATCTAGAAACTTCCTATCGGTTCGGCCGATGATATATAACTCACATTTGAGTCTACGGTAAACAGTGTAGGAGTGCAACTTACTCTTCCTCATTGTCTGCCGCAGCTATTCGCTGGAAGAGTTAATGGCAATTTTGTCGTTCGCCGGTACGGTGGTTCAAGGCCAAAACGAGTTGTAACCGGCCAATTAGGCGCGAAAAAAGATTATTCAAATTTTTCTTGAAATCTTAAAATGCATATTGCGGGAAAAATATACAGAGTTCATCGAGTATAGTAGTAACATGTAGTAACATATAGTAGTAACATGTAGAGTATCCGCGGTGATGTTTGTGGCCCCAGCGACAAGGCGGATGTCCGTAGAAAACTGGGCTATGTAGTCCAGCTGTCGAGGTTCTCGAGGTGAACCTCTATCGGAATAATTCTGCACGGCGTGAATGAGAGGCTTGTGATCCGTGAAAATAGTGAAGTCACGGCCCTCGAGTGAGTGGCAAAAATGGCGCACAGTCTTGTACACAGCTAAGAGTTCACGACCGAAGGTGACGTGTTGCGTTTCGGTATAGCTGAAACGTTGGGAAAAGAATGCAATCGGTTGCCAAGCCCCGCGAATTGCTTGCTGTAGCACTGCACCTATGGCTGTGTCCGATGCATCCACAGCAATGCTGCCTGGTTCGTCTGGTTGTTGGTAATGCAACATGACAACAGAGACGAGTACCTCCTTTACGGTGGCGAAAGCCGTAGTGGCTTCAAGGGTTTGATGTAAAGTGCGTTTATTGCCCCGGAGTAGATCAGTCAGATGTTGCATAAGCCTGGCGCAGTTGGGAATAAATCGTCGATAATAATTCACAAGTCCATTGAAGAGATGGAGCTTGGGAATTGTGGCGGGAAGCTGAAACGATCGAATAGCCTCGAACTGAGAATCGAGCGATTTAACCCCTTCTGCCGAGATGCTATGGCCTAAAAAATCCAACGAGGTTTGACCGAGTTCGGACTTAGCTCCGTCGACGGTAAGGTCATATGATGCCAGACGTTGAAACAACATCCGTAGAAGGATTATATGTTATTCTGAGGAGGAGCTAGCCACGAGAATGTCGTCTATGTATGCGCAAGTGAAATCCAATCAACGGATGACTCTAGTAATCAGGCATTGGAACGTCTGTGCAGCGTTACGAAGGCCGAAAAGCATGTGCACAAATTCGAACAAACCGAATGGAATGGTAACTGCCGTCTTGGGTATACCCTCTTTTGCTACCGGTATTTGGTAGTAGGCGCGCACGAGGTCGATCTTGCTGAAGATAGTTTTACCTGCAAAGCCTGTAGTTAGATCGTGGGTGTGTGGCACAGGGTACCTATATGGAACAGTGGCATTGTTCAATCCACGGTAATCTCCGCAAGGACGCCAATTGCATTCTGGCTTCTTTGGCACCATGTGCAGAGGAGATGCCCAAGGGCTATCGGAGGTGCGGTTTATACCTATATCCAGCATGTGTTAAAATTCAGCATGGGCGATGTGCAGTTTGTTTAATGCTAGTCTTCGTGGTCGCTGAAAAACTGATGCACCTATCGTTTTGATGTGGTTTATCACGTCCGTAACGGCGATGAGTAGCTTGGTAGATAGACGGGTCAACTCCGTGAATTAATGCAATACCGCTCAGTATCTATCATCGCTGCTTGGATCGGCAAACAGTGGACTGAGGACAGTCGTCGGGAAAGTGGTCCCCATGGTGGACATACTCGTTAAAGGATCCAGGAGTTTGCAATGGCCTGTGTCGACAACTAACCTAAAATGCTTTAAGAAGTCCACGCCAAAAATGGCATCTGGTACATCCGCTATAACGAACACCCAACTGAAGGCACGTCATAGGCCCACATTCAACCTAAGCGAGCGTGTGCCAAAAGTGCGCTGGAGTTCCATCGGCGGCCTGTAGCTTAAAGGGCGTCGAACGAGGCGTATCCTCTTTTCTAGGCGGTATGACACCGACTTGTGCCTCTGTATCCACTGGATAACGCAACCTAGAATTTCTATCGTGCATGAAAAATAGGCGACCAGGCATAGGACTGTCAGCAACAGTTGTCGCCACTACTTGTTGGCACTCGCGTTTCCCTAGACGGTTGAGAAGGTGCACGGCCTAATGCATTTCCCTGTCTTGTTGCTGGCCTTGTGGTGATACCAGCAGTATCCCGTTCTCGAACGCGACCTGGAACGGCTACGTCCCCTGGAAGCGGGGCGAGAGCTTGTACTTCTGGACAAATTTCTTTAACTTGTGCTGCTGGGTCGGCGGTTATGCTTTCTGTGTGTGTCTCTACCTGGTGCATTCTGCTGGGAAGATGTTCGATGACTGAGTTCGCCGATGTTACCAAATCATCCAAGGAACTTGTCGACATAAATGGAGAGATAATTGCTTGCACAAAGCCGGGCAGTCTCTGCATCCAGATATAACGCATTAGTTTGTCATCAATTCTGTCATTTTGACCTACCTGTCTCAACTGACAGAGCAAATGAGATGGAGAAGGGTCGCCCAGCTGCAAATCGCTAAGGACCTGCTTACGTCATTTCTCCTCTGATACGACGACACGTTCTAAGAATGCGCTCTTTAGTGCGTCGTAAGGGTCGGTCTCGGGTGGTTTAATCACTAAGTCTCTGACATAAGGTGCGACCGACTGTGGCAACGCGGTAGCCAAGTATGTGAACTTGGCAGTCTGGCTAGTGATGCGCGCTAACTGGAATTGCAGCTGTAGCTGCGCTAGCCAGTATTCTGGGTAGTCCGGGACATAATCAGAAACATGGAAACTCAGGGCGTTTCCCTTCGCATCTGCTTCGGCGAGCTCCCACTTGGGGACTGAAATATCTGACTGCATCACTTGAATATACGCACAGGATGCTGAAGAAATATAAGCGCTTAGAAACTATTGGAACTAGGGCACGAAAATCACTGCTATATATAAACGTACATAAGTATACAAATACGAGAAAAAAGAGCCTGGTGTATATGAAAAGTTGCAGTAAATAATAGAAAGCAGTAAAAATAATTAATGAAACGGGCTCAGCAGTATTGTGATGCTAGTTCCGAGGTTCGTACACCAAAGGTTTCCCCAGCTTTATATTACCGCGGATCGGAAGTCACAGTAAGAGGACGGTCGACCTGCAAACAAACTATTTATTTATCTACTCACCGTTCACAAGTGGACTTCAAGTCAATGAGTATGTGCGCTAGGGAGCTGGACGCGAGAGAACCTTCAGCACAACCGCACGGCAGCCGCCAGAGAGAACGAATGTTTAAGAAATTCCAGCCGACCTTCAGACCTGAAGCAAGCGTCAGACTGGTTGAGCGGCGTTTCCAACGGTAGTAGCTAAAGCGTTGTTATCCTAATGAACGCAGTCTACAATAGCAGATGCGGCGCGAAACCATTATGCAGCTACGAGTAAAACTGCGATACCTACGCCAACAGACTAACATTGATGCTAGTGGTTTATAGTAAATTTACATTCACAAGATAATGTGAACCGTGGCGGTGGTACTGGCAAGGCAACTCTCACATCACAGACAGGTTAGGATTTTGGGGACGTCAAAGGTGATGTTACATAGATGTTGCAGAAAATCTGCCCCCAATTCTTGATCATATAGAGAAGAATGGCGTATTGCATGTCATCGAAGACGACAAAGGTAGATACATGCACATATGTTTCGCGCGGAAGCAGCAGTTACAGTTGTTTAGATATTTTCCTGATGTAGTCAACATCGATGCTACGCATGGAACCAACCACCACAAAAAGATCATTTATCAGTTCAATATTGCACTTGTATCTCGAAGCTATATCAGCGTATTGTCACAGACGGGATGGGCTATGGAAGGCCCGTCATATATGGTTATGCCCGGAATGAAAGTTACACTTCCTTGCGTCGTCTGTTTGAAGCTTTTCATGATGTGATGGGAGAACACATACCTGTGAAAACGTTTGTGGTTGACAAAATGGCGGCCCAAATGCGAGCAGCGCGAATCGATCGGCAGTCAGGCGTTCGATGGTACATGAGGAACTGAACATGACACAAACATACTGTGTCTTTGACCTCAAGGAAGTGTATTAATTGTTGAAACATTTGAAGTCTCAGTATCAATACAGTAGTTTCAAAAACATGTCGAGAAAATACGCAAAGTTTTAGAAAAAATAACTAAGACAAAGAATGTTTTAACTTGCCCCAAATCCAGATTCCTCCAGACGGCATATCACTGGTATCCCACTTGATCTTTAGCTGTTGTTTGGTGCAATAGAAGCGTAGGTCAAATTTATCTTAACTCCCAGCCGCACTATTTATTTTCGGAGTCTTAATGATTTCATGATTAAAATGAAAACCTGGAGTAATCTGTTCAATTAGGTAATCTTCAATCACCACTACTTGATTATCTTTTTTCCGTAAAATATTTTTCAATGAGTAGAATTTTTCATGTATTATATCCTGAAACGAAAAACTCCAAATTAAATTAGGGGTATACAACCAAATCAATATCGGTTTTCCCACTTGATCATTATTGTTGACAAGAATGTTAGACACAGAATCGCGTGACTAACACATTTTGTTCTTGGCTTAGTTTTTATTCAATGTGTTAGACGGTGAGGTGAGCGGTTATATATGTATATATAACCGAGAATATTTTCAATAAACTTAAAAAAGCTTCTGAAAATTTGACAGCTTTGCACGATCTACTTTGTAAATGTGTGTGTAAACTGTTTGACAAAAGTCTACACATACGTATGTGCCCATTTGCAACATGTTAGGAAAAGAACGTTTCGAAACGTTCTTTTCCTAACATGTTGCAAATGGGCAACAATTGATCAATTGTTGACTGCATTTACGACGTCTAGAGCATCGCCGACCACCTAAATACGTGCTATAGCCTTTTCCGTTAAAGCTTAGAGCAGTAGGGTCTCAGTGTCCAACATAACAAAAATTCTTTCCTCCCTACCCGCGTAAACATTGTACATTGTAATTCATTCATTTTGTAGTCGCCCACCTTTAGTTTGGGAAAAGAGAACTTACGGAATGTCACACTTGGGCGCGACATTGTTAATTTATCATTTGCATGTAAAAGTAGCTTGCCCCAAATAGCACGCCCCATATGGTCCCCTAGGGGACCCCGGGGGGCTTTTGGGGGCTGACGTGGGGTAAAAATGGGGTTTGACCGATGGGCCCCACGTGGGACCCATGGGGGCAAAATGGGGGCTGGCTGTAAAAGCGTTTTACTGCGCGAAAGCTGAGCTACGAACCCGTTTTCTCTCGACTACTACGGACTATTCTTTCAGTTCTTCTCATATAATTATTCAATCGCATACGCATTGGTCCCTATTCTACCGGACGACCCACCA